>JANJYP010030456.1:0-13844 GCA_024605115.1 Rastrelliger brachysoma
TTTTTCATTAGATGGACACCAGAACCTCCACTTCACCACATTACAGTAATACCTCATGGGGCACTGCATTACATCTTTATCATGCTTTCTTGCTTTTTGGGCACTATCACAAATGCTTCCAGTAAAATGGCACCCATGAGAGCACATAATTATAATCACACATAGAAGTACTGGATAAAGCATTTCCATCTTGTTTACTGATACGAACTTTGGTATATTTTCTTCTTTGCATGTGTACCTTAGTGGTGATTTTTATCATACTGTGAGGGCACTTCAGAGGGCATATTCAAGGAGTCCATCAGTGCTCACTATAATATGAGGGGAACTCAATAACTACACTTAGTTTGTGTTTTCAGAATGTATTAATTATTATATTTAATTAATTAACCCAAAACATTTGGCCTGTGTTCCAAAATTCTCCATCTGACAAGAGATGGATATACAAGAGCATCTGAAGCAGCTGCTGCTGCTGTGACTGTGTAGGTGTCCTGTCTGCCAGCAGGGGGCAGGCCGCTGAGAAAATGTCCAACAACAGGAGCCGAAAATGAGGGTGGTCTGACAGAGGGCCCCATGTGGATTACTCAACCTTCGTGTTATGTTCAAAGAATTTTTCTGCTATCCCACTTTCATGTTTACAAAGGCCGTTAGTACAGTCACTTTGAAATACGTTCAATCAGACTTTTTCTCTGCCAAAGTCTTTCAGAATGGAAATTAAAATTCACAAAAAAAAAAAACAGAAGCAGAAGATGGACAAGACTTTAGACATATTTTCACAAATGTTGGTTTATTCATTTTAAAATACGCATTTTCCATTTATTCTTTAACATACACTGAACATTAAAATGAAATTAACTGTGCACAATTTATACATTTACATACAGAGAAAAAAATATGTCAAAAATTTAACTCGTATTTCAGTATCCTCACCAGCAGCATTCATTCTTGTTTCTTTTTAAAATTGAAATATTTCCTCAAAATAATAATTAAAAAAATTAAATTAAAAAAAAAAATCAGTCCCATGATGAAATGATTTCTTTGCAGTAGTGGGACTGTTATTTGTTAAGACTTGTTAAGTGATCTGTTTTTTCACGCACTCAACACACAAGTACTTAACTATTTTTTTTTAAATGTATCCATAAAGCAGACTTTTATCCCAATTTTCAAAAATCTGCTCACTTAAGATAAACTAATACTTAACTTCACATTTCTAATGGGTTTGAAATAGAGGAAAGAAATACAGGAAATGAAATACAAGAAACATAACTTTTGCAATCTGATGAAAAAATAATGTCTCAGTACAGTTTAAGAAAAGTTAGAATCATTTTTTAATCTTTTATTGAAATGCTGAAACAAAAACAACTAAAGTCTGGGATAATTTAATGTTTGTTAAAATTTGTTTCAACCAAAATACTAAATCAATGATGCTCATTTGGAATAAATACTGAGAGTGGGGTTTTTATAGTAAAAAAAGTGAAATCAACTGACTGCAAATAAATACTCTGTGAGGGATAAACTTCAGTAAACTATTTTATGCAAAGGGAAATCTAAAAGTGCCTGTTATGTTTTCTCAGATTCATGAGTAAATGGGAAAAGTTGTTAAAATTCAAACAAGTGAAACAACTCTTATTATGACAATTAAACAACCTTGAGCAAACTTATCTTGTTTTTACTTTAAGTTTAAATATTGCCTTCTGACACAACACTGTTAATTATTTATTTAGCTACTTGTTTACTTCAAAACTTAATCTTCAGCTTTTCAGCTCTATGCACATTTATTCACATATTCCCCAACTTGAGTCATTAAATCAGTATGAAATCACTTTCAGTGTAATGAAATGCAAAAAAGAACAAAAGGACTAAATAGCAAGTACAGCCAAAAGACACACACACACACACACACACACACCNNNNCACACACACACACACACACACACACACACACACACAAAGTCACTAAAAAATACAGTTGTAACATCTCAAGTTTTTGCAGGTTGAGAACTGACACAGCCTCTGAAGTAAATGTTCAGCATTAGCTGGAACATTTGCACCGCTAAGACTGGAAATGCAACACTCAGCACAGTGAGCTTTAATGGGGTTATAAAACAAAATATAGCATACTCAATAAATAATACAAATAGCAAATATTATCATATTAACCTGCTAACATCACTGATTTATTGCATGTAAGGCATAAAGCAGTCGAAGTTAAACTATCATCACCAAAAGCTCCTGTCACTTCAATTACCTTAACACGTCATTTATGTATATAGCCTATTGCATGTTTGCACGTGCGCGTGCACGAGAAGAGAGTAATGTCCCAGCAGGTGGCGCTTAGGAGCAGTGAAGCTGCATCAGGCCTGCACACATTGATATGTCGCAGGGGGAAGAATCACTTTATGTGCCCTACAATTCAAAGACAGCGTCATTCTGTGTACTATTATACAAAGTCGTGCTATGTGTTTACATCACATGTGATGATATTATTATCAACTCACATTTGTCTCGCCAAACTGGTAATAGGCTCTGATTGGCTGGCACATTTGAAGACGTTCTAAAACATCCAATGAGCACACACCTGTGACCACACTGAAATATCAATGCGCCAACCGGAAATAGGCACACAGCCCCTGCTGTGGAACTATACTACTCAGCGGAAGAATAATGAATCAAATATTTCCCCTCTACACAATATAGCTAAAATAGTTGTTAGTTTCTTTCTTTCTTTCTTTCTTTCTTTCTTTCTTTCTTTCTTTCTTTCTTTCTTTCTTTCTTTCTTTCTTTCTTTCTTTCTTCTCATTTAAAAACTAACATCTTTCTATCCTCTTTCTATGCCTCTAGAGTTGAGTCTGATTTTTTCTTATGAGCACAACTGTTTGAAAAAGTAAAGACAATACATATTACATATCAGTTTTTTTTTTAAAGGTTGTAGTTGACTGTTTTCACTGGCTTTATTGTTGATTTACTTTTTTGTTTAAAATAAATAAATCATTAATGATGAAACCTGTAGTGAACTGGAGGTTATGAACTTTTAAAAGACAAAAAAGTTTTGCATGTGTTTAAATCTNCTTTATTAACGAACTTAACGAACTTTTAAAAGACAAAAAAGTTTTGCATGTGTTTAAATCTTGCTTATCAGTTAAATCAACTGCCTTTTTCTAAAACTAAAAAAATGAATCATTAAAGTACTATTTATAATGCTAGCATTGTAGTTTAATCAGATTGAATGAATCTTTCATCAGAAAGATGATTAGATAGAAGATCTATCTATCTATCTATTCTCTGTGCTTTCTTGCATTGCTTGTAGACTGTGTGGAGGTGTAGACTGGCTTTGAAGGAACCATGAAGGTCTCATGGGAACCTTACTCCTCACAGTGTGGGATGCAGGATCGTGCAGGTGATTTTTTTTTTTTTTTTTGCATGGTAAGCCGATGGATGGCGCTATTCATTTCAATTCCACCCCCCCCCCCCCAGTTCTGTGGTCTTATCAGGTCCTATATGACTGATCTAGGGTCAGTCCCGCTCAGTTAGGACATAGATGAAAGTGAGTGAGCAGCAGATGTCAGATCAGTAGGCAGGATTTGCTGTTGCATGAGGAACATAAATTATAGGTGGAAGATTTTGTGTGTGACTCCTGTATAGCTTATGTTTAATCTGACTAAATTGCTTTAGTGCACGTTTCCAAGGAAACAACACATTGTCATGGTTTTGAATAGCAGAATAGTGCTTGTAAACAAGCTGTGTGGGGGATGTGAAGTATGGATCTTTATCAACGACAGAGAGAGAGAGACAGAGAGAGACAGAGAGAGAGAGAGAGAGAGAGAGAGAGAGAGAGAGAGAGAGAGAGAGAGAGAGAGAGAGAGAGNGCTGGGCGCATGATGGAGGAGGCCAAGGATGCCACATGGTTTGAAGAGCCATGATAAAACTCTTAGACATGGAGAAGACTAAGAATTAAAGATGCCATCACACAGAGGCGTGAATTTCTTTAATATTGGACAACGAGAAAATTAGGTTCTTCTATACCTTAAATTTAGCTTACAAGTCTTTTTATACCCTCAAAACATTCAAGACATGACTGACTGACAGACATTTGAGTCTGAACTGCTATTTTTAATTTTTTTTGGTAAAATCCTGGGGAGCTGAAGTCTAAAATGTCCCATAGAAACAATTTGAAAGAGGATTTTTTCCCCTGTGCCTGCAATCTGAGAGTTCACTGTAACACGTTAAAAACAAATCTGCCTGACCCTCACACTGCTCAGCTAAGGTTACAGTGTCACTATAAAATATTCATCCACGGAAAATCTCTTTGATTCCAGCCGGTGTGTTGGCTTCATATCGTCACATTAAAGTCAGCCTAAACATGAAACTCAAACTAGAGTGTCGGTAGGCTTCAGGTCCAGCTGCTTTCCTCAACATTTGCTCTACCAAAGGAAAAAAAAACAAAAACAAAAAAAAACAAAAGCAGCACACCGAGAGAAACGTTTGGTTTTGGCACAAAAATGAGGATGTCCGCTCCTTCTCTTACAGGTGAGTCTTTTTTTAAATAAGTCTCCAGAGTTTCCTTGTTTCTTTTACCCCCCCCTGAAAAAGCTGAATGTGGTATTTGGTTGCGACTGGAGCTCACCTCTGTGAAGCTGCACAACCTGCTTTCCATTGACCTGATATGACCGGCTTTTAACAGCATGGCATAGTGATGGATCGGTTCTTGTATTAAACACGTTCAGGGAAGTTATAGAGTTGAAGATGAGCGCATATGTCCAAAAATAAAGCCAGCAAGTGGTCAGTAATAAAAAAGCGATGCCATTTTAAGAGAAGCATAATAAGAGAGTTATATTAAAAACGATTAATGATAGAAACGTTATCGATTACTGTGAATAAGCTATCATGAACTCGTGATAAAGAATATTAAAGGGATAACAGCGTAATCTTTCGTTTAGGAAATCCATCCACCGTTAAAACTTCTCTTCAGAGCCTACATGGGATTTATCAGCAGACTTTATAAAGAGGTTGAATGAATTTGAGAGAAAGGAGAAGAAGTTATACTGACCTGCCGAAGTCCAGCAGGAAAAAAAAATCAAAAGTAAAATAAACCCAGGAATTGGAGACATGAAGAGGATATTTTTGTTCCATTGTGCGCAGTTTTTGGCGCACCGGCTGCAGAGGCGCTTCTTCTCCAACCTCCCCCCTCCTTCTGACGTCATCGATATTTCATTCAGATATTTTCAGCCTGTTTACTCTTCCTGGAGAAAACTTTGTCGGATTGGAAAATACACAATATTAAGTGATTTGTCACCAAAAATCAAACTTTTCCTGATTTCTTTTCTCTAACTTTTGCGCACAACAAACCGAATGGAAAAATCCCTCTGCATGAGATCAAGAAGTGGTNATCTTTTCTCTCTTTTTCGCACAACTAACCGAATGGAAAAATCCCTCTGCATGAGATCAAGAAGTGGTAAAAAAATGTCTATAGCTTCTTGAAAATGTGTCGGATTGACAGTCATTTGTAAAAACATTTATTAGGCCTACACTTGCGCGGGTATTAGATCTGGTTTTATAGGATGGGTTGACTGTTATTTCTTTTATATGAAGCGGGAAAAAACATGAAAAAGTGTGCCCTAAGTTTTTTGGTTACCTTTGTGGTGAAGTATGAAACACATGGCACACGTAAGCCTTTCTGAGACTTGCGCATTTTTTTTCGTTGGCTCAAAATATGTATTAACGAAATCTGTGGAGGTGACAAACAAGAAGTAAGATAAAATATAAATTAAAAAAACAACTATTGATTATACCACTTTTACAGAGGCAAGAGTACAAAAACTCCATTATTGTTGATTAAAACTAATCACAATCAAATTAGCCTATATTTAAAACAGAAAATGAATTTAAAAAGTATGAAAACAATCACCTTTTGCTTGTAAAGCCTTTCAAATCCCCCCACTCTCCAGTTCCTGAGAGGATGACTGAGAGTGGATGACCTGCTTTGCCAATAGTGTTTACACTTCCTTGTAAAAGGTTATAAAAAAAGTGAAGGATTGGTGGCAGGAATGCATGAAGTAAACGACAGAAAAACACCCCCTCTCACTTAAAAAAGAAAAGGAGAAAAGGGAGAGACGAACTCAATGAACCCTTTGAACTGCATTGACAGCAACACAGGGTAAAGGCAAATTTCCTCTGGGAGCCTATAGAGTGAAGAGTGGGGGTTGGGTGGGGTTAACTGGGGTGAGGGAGTCTAAAGTCTGCTCAGAAAAGTTGGTATTCAAACAGCTCAGGAATCTTCTTTTGCTCACGAGGTTAAATGCTCATAATTATGTATTTTGCTCCAGAAAACTAACTGCCTGGAGGTTTGTACCACTGCACTGATTTAACTAACCACAGGCTCTAACTTCTATACAATCTATCATAGTAGGTAAAATTAAGTTTCAATAGTTGTTTTAATAATTTTTTAAAAAGTCATGTGTGAATTAAAATATATGTGAGCATATGGGCTGGGTATAATTAACAATTTATGACCTCTAGGTTGGTCTTACTAGCAACCAAATGATTATAATACTTTCAGGGGATTTTTTTCTTTCTTTCTAGTAACATTTTATACTATTTGGCATTTTTACCAGCACATAGACAGTCAATGAATAGTTTATAATGCACTATAATTTAGTTGTAAGCAGATGGGAGTGATAATTAATGCTTTCATCAACAACTATGGCTCCTCCTCTGGGCAGTCAGACTGGATGCTAGTCTATTAACAGATAATGAAAATAGTAAAACTCTTTTCTAATAATCTAAAATGTGTCTTTAGATGAGAAATTATAATTTTTTGACAAATAATGGGCATTAATTAACATGTCAAATGTTCTTCTATCTGTCTAAAACTGCATTGTAGTGTGTTATGCACAATTTATTCAACTGTTGATAAATGCTTAATAAGGCATCTTAAAGATGTTTTATTGTTGTTTTAAATACATTTAAAATTTTCAAATCTACATCTGACATCTGGAAGTTTATCTCTGTGAAAATCAGTAGCACTGAGGCATTCTACCTCAAAAAAGTCAGATTTTTGTATTTTATAAATACATTCAAATGTTGTCAATAAACCCAAGTAAACCAAATCTACATAATAGTTTAAATTCTACATCTGAAGTTTTATTTACAGGCCTAACAAAGAGGTCTGAAAATGTGATTAAGCTCTGAATGTGTTCTCAGATAAATATACCTTCATTTGTCTGGTTCATTCATTATAAATAAGTGGTCTAAATATTCTTATACAGGCAGTGTTTTGACATTAAGCATAACAAATAATGTGTATCTAAATTATATCTAAATTAAATCCTTGCAAATTTATCAAAACCTTGAGTTTAGCCATGACCAACATTAGCTGGGATAAAGTTATAAACATACTTTTAATGACACTTTTATGCTTAAAACAGGGTAGTTTATGGTTGGAATACAAATAACAATTCCCTAACTTTTTGCAGAGGTTCATACAAAAAGTTAACTTTTTAAAAAACTATTTCTACAAATAAAAAAACTGGGGAAGAAGACTGATGTGAAGGTAAAACAAAAACATAAAAAAAACTGTAGCAAAAAAGCATAAACAAAGGTGGCTAAAGTATGACTCATAGTTGGTGTTGATTACAAGACAAACAATTATGTCAACAAAAAGTATGTTTTCAGAGAGGAAAAGTCCCCTACCCTCACTTACATGACACGAGTTTGAGATGTTTCCCCTGCATTTCACACATAACTGATTTTTTCCAGTCTTAATATGGTGTTCACATTGACTTTAGGTGTTTTAAAACCTCATCATATTTGTGACTTGGTATGTCAGTTGCTCCCAGGCACATCCCAAGCCACCCATATCTAAATTATTCCTCATCATTAGCTCGCACACATGTCAGTGAGCTGTACTACGATGATTACCACTGACTGGTCCTAATCAGAAAGGTCCTGTCAGGATATGAGTGAGTGGATAACATCTGACACTGGTATCCAACCCTGTGACCCAAACAGTAATTCTATGGCCACTGCAGAGGCCTCCTCTACAAGCATCTTCAAAAACAGGCCTTTGGCGCGGGGGCTGGGGATGGATTGGGGGTAGGGGTAAAAGCTTGTGAATTCCGGAGGGTGGGCTCTCAGCTCTGGTGGGTGGAGATGGGCTTGTTGTTGTTTCATTCCTCCAACGTGTTTTTCCTTTTTTCCCCTCATACCCGGGAATAACCTCTTGAGAAACATCCCACCAGGGTAGATGCCAGATATGTGGTAAAGTGTCTCAATGAAGTACTATTTTTCAGGCATTGTTGTTATCGACCTGCTCTGTGGTCTGGAGTAACCACAGTTTATGGTCAGACCTGCAGAGTGCTTGTTCTATGTTGATGGACACAACATGTAACCTGAATGAGCAGTCAGATTAGTAGTGGAGTTTAAACTAAATTCATTATTCTCTTTTGCAGAATAGACTTCACATGCATCTTTTGTTTGAGTTGACATACATTTTTTTTATCACATTCACTTCTTTAAGGAATAAGAATCACTCTGTCACTAGTTAAGAAAAATACAAACTATGAAGCTATACATATTATTTAATTTACTAGTTTGTCTGATGGTGATCATTGAGTGTAAGTCAAACTGCAACCATGCACATTATTAGTAAGTAGTTACAAATGACTAACGTCTGAGGATTGATTATGTAGTGACAAGTGAGGATCATAGGACTGAACACATCAGTTTCCAGGTTTGTTTTTCTGGGTTTTCCAGTCACATTCCAAAGCTGTGAGTTCAGCTCTCCTCTGGTGCCCAGCTATGATACTGGGAGGTAACTGGTCGTATGTTAGCAACATGAGCTCAAAAACAACATGTCCTCACATGGAAAGCATAGCAAGAATAATCATTTACATTTGATTTTATATTGTTTATAAATCATGTAGGCTCTTATGGTGAAGGTAACACTGATTTACAGAACTGCCTGATGTTAGTATCTCTGTAACAAAGATGTAAGTTTATTTAATTTATATGACATTAAAAAGAAATATTCTTTGAGGGAATGGAGTAAGTTATGCAGTAAAACTGTTGATGTTTTACTGATATTGTGAGTACTGTTTGCATCAGCTGTAGCAAGTTAGCCTTTTCTGTTTTATGTTTTTGATAAAAAATATCAAGATTTTCTGTCAATCACAAGCACACGAGTTCAAGATTAAAAAACACTCTGCTTTTAACATTGATTTATGTCCAATATTGTAGTTACACACACACACACACACACACACACACACAAACTATTAACTTAGAAATTCTTAAGTGTGTGTACGCGCGTGCACACACACATTCCTTCATCGTCCTTACAAATCCAGATTCTATGAATATGCAAATATTTTCATTTCAAAAGTGTAACTGTTGGATGCCAGATGTCTCCTCCTTCACTCAAGAGTGCTCTGTAAGTGTTTGTGCACTGAAAGCTTCAAGTATCCACATCACACTTGCATAAGTTGCATACTGGACCACAGTTGGCTTCAACCTAATTGTGATGTCACAAAATTTTGCTCATACAGTCACATCTTAAAGTCAGATTTAAGGTAAATGCAGAGAAACATTTCCCCCCTTCAGTAGAGGAATGTGAAAACAGCCTTCCAGTGTCAAACTCTGCACATCCATCTCTGTGCACACAGTGCAGTGAAGTAACAGCAAGGAAAACACATTTTTGAGGAGAACAGCACGTTAATATGAATCATACTGCTGACACATGCACATACACACATAATGAGAATACATTTTAATTCAGTCCTACATTCTTTTATTGACTTCATTTTTGTTTGCTGCACTGTTTACCAATTACTCCACAGGGATCATTCAGATTTAATTCAATCCAATTTAATCTAATCTCAGAGTATAATAGCCTCATGTGGCTACACAAACCCCTTTATGATACTGTATTCACAACCAACACAGAAGAAACAGTAAAGTTTCCTGTGTGTTATTGGCTCGGTGTAAGCAGAAACTTTTTAAAGAATCAGACAGCTCGGGAGTGAAGGTGGTCGCGAGTCCGATTCCCCTCTTCCCTGAGATCGCAGGGGCAGAAATTAGCAGCGAGAAAGCATGTAATTGACAAAGTCACGTGTTCTCACTACGGGAACGGGCACAGCCAGCTCGAGAGCGAATGAGAGCGAAGGAGAGAGAGAGAGAGAGAGAGAGAGAGAGGGAGAGAGACAGAGAGAGAGGGAGAGAGCAGTACAGAGGTGGTGTGAGTGAGGAAAGGATTGAAGGGAAGAGAGAGAGACATGACAAAAATATCAAAAGGCAGAAAGCACGCTGTACCATGCGAGCTAAATTGGTGACCGATGGGATCGAGGATGTCGGATTAATGGTGACTACCGCAGCCCGTTTTCGCAGAGGAAGCTTCTCTATTGCAACTTGGGCGCAGAGGGTCCGCGGGGAAACATGGCCGAAGGTTATTCTGCAATTATTTTCTATTTTCTGCTCTTAGTTTTTTCTCCCCCTCTCTATCTGCTTGTTCGAGGAGGGAGGGGAGGTTGTTGGAGGAGGGTGTGTGTGGGGGGGTAAGGTGCAACGTGATTATTGTTCCAAACCTTTAAAAAACCGACCCGAACCGCCCCTTTGCTGAGCACCAGGTCTAACCATGTTTCGCTGCATTAAGATGTATGCATTGTTAGAGCTTATATGCTATTCTGCCCACTGGTTAAAGCTCGAGGAACCATGTGTACACCTGCCTTTTTTTGGGATCCTCATAGCCGACAAACTCCACATTGGGAAGCGGGCTGTAGATGCACGAGAAAAAAAATCATCCACAAGTTATACACCGACTGAGCATGCCTGTGCACGAATCATCTGTCATGGAGTAACAAACAACTTTTTTTGGGGGGGAATGTTGGCGTTGGTGCACACCGGATCACACAATACCATGCGCCCCTTTCTCGCTTATGTCGAAGATAGTAGTCTAGGGAATTTCTACCGGCCCTGAACTTCACACAGCCTGTATTTTCAAGTGGAGGGGATTCCCCCACGCTTCTTGAAGAAGTTTTTTTTCTTTTTTTTACGCAACTGATCCCATTAAACTTATATAAACCTGTATGCGCGCAATGAAGTTGCCATCCTGCTGTGTATCTCCGAGCCTTGTTAAAAATGTTATAACTACTTCTTCTTGTGTGCCCCGTTGTTGCAGGAGGGCCGGGTAAAGGTGGCGGAGAAGACCCCGCCAAGTCCACCGAACAGGAGGACCGGACTCGACCTCAGATCCTGTCGGGATCGGGCTTCTGCAAATGGTTCAACGTCCGGATGGGCTTTGGATTTATCTCAATGACCAGCAGCGAAGGGAGCCCTGTCGACCCACCTCTGGATGTTTTCGTCCACCAAGTAAGCTGACGCAAGGGGGAAAAACAAATAAACAAACAAACAATAAAAAACCCAAACAAAAACAAAAAAACTACACATCTGCTTTTGTAGCGGACTGATGTGGTAAAGCATCAGCTTCATTAAAAAACAAAACAAAACATCAACAAAAACATGCAAAACGCGACGAATGATTGATTACTTTTTCACTCTCTCCTCCCCTTTTCAAAAAAACAGAATAACAATTTCACTGTCTCTTCCAATCCCATCCTGATAATCGCAGGGCCCCCTTTTATTTCTTCTCAGGGCACCAGTCGGTAGTTACATTGTATCATCCGGATGTTTTGCATTGCCCAACATGTTACTGTGTAATCACACGTTGCCCACGGGCTTGAAGACAAGGAGAGAGAGAGTGTGGGGAGAGAGAAAAAAAAAACACGTTAAGTTTCCTCTTTGAGCCACATGCGTCCAGTTTTCCCCTCCCTTTGCTTCCCTCTTGCACTGTAAAGGGAAGGGAAGAAATGTCGTGTGCCTATGACACGGTTAGTTTCACACTTGGCCCTAATGGACAGCAGAGCTTGGTTGATATCCAGTAGGCTAACATGTCGGAAAGCAGGTTTTTCTTTCTCTTTTTTTTAAATCCACACTCTGCACATTCATACGGGGGTCATGTTATATGTAAGCTACATTTTGATGTATTTGATACGTAACATCCAGTTTATTGAAATACTACATCCTTTTTTTCTTTTGCTTTTACTCTCACATGTGACGTGGAGCCTGACCTGTTTTCTGGCGCATGTACAGTTGATTTAGTGTGCATGCAGTTCATTTCAGAGGCCTCTTTTCCGACTTATTCTGCAGCAAACAAAGAGCAGTCAAAGTCCTCCCTTCCTCTTTCCAACCCCACGTTAAATCGTCCTTTTTTACGGGCCTATAAAGTGACTTTAAAATACTCGGGGAGGAACGACATGAGGATGAGGAGAGGTGTTTTTTCTTCACTGTTTCAATGGACACCCTCTCTTGGAGGTGTCTATATTGTGGAGTCACGGGATGTTGTGGTGGGAAGGAGGGGATGGGGGCTGGGGGGTAGGAGGGAGTGGGGGGTTATAGAGGGTGGGCGCATTAGGGGTCAGATGTCAGCAGGGGGAATAAAAAAAGATGCTCTGATCGGTATCATACAAGCTGTGAGTGTTGAAAACATATAAATTATGGTTTCATAGGCTTTTACTTTAACCTTCAGTGACTTCAATGGTGTGATTCTTTTCTAAAGTTGTCTGTCATTGTGAGAACAAATAGTGGAAACCCTGAGTTTGGTTTGGCTTGGTTTAGAATGATTTGATGGTTTTTCAGTTTGTTGTGTAGCAGTGTTTGCAGTGTGCAGTGATGAGATCTAATAGTCTTGAATGTTGCTGCTTCAGTCTAACGCTCTCATTTTTTTTGTTGCTTTATTCATCTCATCTTATTGAGTTTTTGAAATATATTTTAAATCATCCTTAATTTATAGAGCTTGTTAATTGTAATGTTGACAGAGCTAAAGTTGATTATTTAATACACTAACAATATATGTTGTTTATAATGCAACAACATATTGTTTAAAATTAGGTTGCATGTAAAATAATTTGAATTCTGCACTGAAACTTTCAGATTTTAAGTGATGTGTTTAAACAATATTAGAGTGACAACAGTTAGTTCACTACTTTGATGATGTATTAATCATTTAAAGTGTTTACTTTAATAAAAAAAAAGTGATTTTGAAATGTGAATATTTTCTGGTGTCTTCAGTCTTCTGTGATACTAAACTGAATATCTTTCACTCCACAATGTTGGGATAAAACATTTTTGGTTGCATCTTAGGCTTTATGAAATAGTCATCAATATATGGAGAAAATAATTGACAAATGAATCCATAATGAAAAAATAATTGTTAGCTGAACAAAATGTTGACATCTCCTCCATCTGTCTCAACAGTCGTAGAATTACTGTATCATTATATATTATACAGTAAGTAGTTTGTTTGTCTGTATTTATATTTGTGTACATGGAGCTGTTGCGCGTGCTGCTGTGAACATTTGAAAATGTGGAGAGGCTCAGGAAAATGCATATTGCAGCAATGCGTTATCAGTTTTTGATTGATACTTTCATATTGCGGCTCTGATCGACAGAATGCTCTAAATATTACATAGTCCAGGCTCCTGATTTCCCCACTAGCCAAATATGTTTAGAAGTGGATCAGGCCAGCATGAGGAATGGTCTAGTGTGGGAAACAAAGCAAAAGAGCTGAGCAGAAGTGAAATAAACGCTTTCTTGTCTCAGCATTTTGTGACTACAGGACAGAACAAGCTGCTGGTATAGCTGTGAGAAGATTGTTTAAATCTATGTGTTTTCAAGTCTATATATTTCAATTATAACAAGATTTAGTGATGAAAATATTGTTGCCATTAATAACTGTCATATCCTGCTCTGGATAATGATTCTCTTAAATTAAATGGAGCTAGTCAAATTTGTTTAAT
>JANJYP010030476.1:0-11230 GCA_024605115.1 Rastrelliger brachysoma
TGAAATATTTCCTACACCAGTACATGCCAGATAACAAGAGGGATACAAAATGATATTTGACATTAGCATTTTGAAACTCATGTATTAGAATCTTGAGAAGACTTCATAGTACCACAAAACACATTAATAATCACTATCTGATCAGAGTCACAAGCTCTCAATTTGCAAAGACTATCGAAACTTATATATGACTACTGACAGTATTTAGTCATTTATAGGCATCACTGCTGTTAATGATAACCAGATGTGGTTGGAGTTATTAATCAGGTTGTTAGGATTTTTGGGTTGCAGTTATGCTTACATTGTTAAAACTATATGGGCCTATTTTACTCAAGCAAATTTTTGATTTTGATAATTTTTTTTTTAGATTGTAATTATTTAAATGGTTTAACAGCCATAACACTGATGACACTTTGTTGTTCCTTTGGCAAAAACCTAATTTCTAATTTAAAGTTCAGACAATAGGAGAGTGTCATATTGAACATAGTCTACCGTTTTGCAGTGCAGTACCATGCAGAGGCTTTGTTGTTATGCCTTGAAAGCTCATTGTTTGCACTTTTTGAATGGGTGCTGACTGAATATTGCCTTCTATTTTTTTTTTTAAATATGACTTTCTGATGCCTAAATGTCATGTGTTAATGACAGAATGTGTTGGTTCAGAAGCTAAAACCTTTGGATCCATGTTGCTGTTTTCATATTTTTGTAGACTTGAAGGATGTACTTTTCATCACCAGCCTGAGATTCTTTACTTTTGTTGTTGTTGTTGTAATAGAGTACACATAGTTTCACATCTCTTTTAGATTTGATTGAATGTAGTGCCTTTACAATATTTAAAGGTGCAATATATGACATTCACTCCCACTAGATGTCGCACTGTAGCACCCAGTTTTCACAACTAAAACAAATGCACACACATCATTTACTTGATGAAATTGGATCAAACTCTTAAACGAGGCAGCGTTGATCAAATTTACATCCAGATTCAGGTGTTCTCAGACATATATATATTTCAGAAAACATACTTTTGAAAGTGCAAAGAACAGAGAAGCTCGGATACCAACATACACACAGGCAATGTGACTTCATTCTCTGCTCAGGACACCATTACTTCACTATATCTTTACTTGGAAAATAACTATTTGCTGACATCCATTGGTGCTGAACGTTGTTATATTGTACCTTAAAGAAAACTGGGTCTGTCTGTAAGGGATTTAATCTATAAATCAAGTCATTATATTCTGATTTTATGAGTGTCTTAATTTAAACATACAGTAGATACAGTATGTGCTGACTGTTCTGTGTCATATATTAGGTTGCGTGTCAGCGATCACTGAATTGCGTCTTGTTGGAAATCTCGTTTGTTGCCGTTTGAGTTATAAGGGAAAAGTGAATGTGGATGTAATTAAATATAAAGGTACCATGATTGTCTTTGGGAGATACTAATGTCTACTACTGACCAATGTGTTAGAACAGTTGGAGCGAGTTAAAGAAACAACTCTCGGAGGCAGAAACATATACTTATACTTTTTGTGAAACTGCGTCTCATTTACCTGTGTTCAAAATCTCAAATTTGTATGAATATCACTATGAAGCTCCAGATATACTGACCTTTGAACACTGTGCAAGGAGCGACGTGATATAACTTATTATCTAGTTTGTTATCTATAAATATGATATCCATGTAGCCTACTTTCATGCTTATAAAATACAGTATGATAGGGCTAACTGTATTTTCAATGATAACAAGTTAAACCTTACCTGTAATGTATGATGTAATGTTACACTCTGCCTCTGAGTCATTGTTTTTTATTAACTAAGAACTCCAACTGGGAAAAGAAACGTGTCTTGTTTTTATATTGTTATGAAACTGCTGCAGTTTTCTTTCTCTTAATCCACTTTTTTTTTCTGGGCATCATGTATAATCTACATGATTTTTAATTTTTTTTTTTTTCTGTCATTGCCTGCTTTTTTTTTTTTTTTTTTTTTTTTTAGATATACAGTATACCTTTTTTTCTGTTATTCCTTTCTACTGTCAGCAAAACAACAGCTGTGCACAAGTGTTGGAAAAAGAGACGACAGGATATTGATTGCAATTGTGATTAGCATAAACAATGTACGCTGTCATTGAAATCATAACAAAAAAAGCAAAACTCTTTTACATCATGACATCTTAAAAGCTCTGTTTTCGAAGGATATCTTTGTTAATGCAGAGAGAAGAAGTGTGTACAAAGACAATGCTGTGATGCAAAACAGTCGGCATGCCAAATCTGATTGGCTGTTTCTCGATTGATGTCTCTCAACGGTTAATTGGTCTCCCTAGCAACCTGGTTAAACACTGTTTCTCTCGGCGGGGCCTTAGTACTTATTTACATACTGTACGGATACACTTGATGCTCAGATGTTGTTGCGTTGGTCATTTGTAAACTCACACTAAGTGAATCTGTGCCTTATTGCTCTGAGTCATCATGTAAAAATTACCAATGGACCAAGACATGTACTGAGAATTAGATAGAAGGAAAGCATCTCCGTTGTAATGGAAGATATTCTAGCTCACGAGGGCCAATTATATGACCTACTACAATAAAAATGTACTTCTATGTATGTATTATGAATCGATTAAACAGAACCAACACATGAAAATGAAGTTACAGTGGCAGTTGTGACCTAAGAAACTGATGTTCCATTTATTCCTCCCTGATTGCCAGCAGCAGTAAACAGTGTGTCCCTTTGCGCTCTGCTCAGGTGGAGATCTTGTATCAACAAAGTCATGTGTGTGTGACCTGTTGGCTATTTGCCTGACTGGCTACCCACTTGGGGATAGATGTTTGTCTTGTTTGCGTTTGTGAAATAGGTCTGCTGGATGCTTGGTTACATTTCCTGTAGCCCTTTCGCAATTCTAGCTTATTTCCCAACCTGATTCCCTATTTCGGTTGGCAGTGATGCAAGATTGTCAAGACAATTAGTTGTTCCCTCAACTGTCAACGGTAAGCACTGTCAATGGAAAGCTCTGTCCTTCCACCGACAAAGGCTATATCCAGGGGAAGGTGTCTTATTTGGAGATGACCTTCAGTCCTGTGGGGCAACACAGGGTTCTTTCGTGGTCCTTCAGTGGAACATCTTGAAGTTTAGTGTGAGCTACTATTCTCAGGTAAATGCCTGAGACTTGAGAGGCACCTCAAACACTCTATTTCAACACTGTGAAGGTGCAGTTATCCCTTAGGTTGGATAAATCTCAAACCACTATAGGTGACACTGTGCAGTCCTGGTTAAGACTGGACTAGATGATGTGGGTGGTCGCTCAGTTGATGATCCAGTCTCATCCTTTGACGTTCCACTCTCATCTACTTGTTTGTTTGTTTGTTTTGTATTCTGGAGGAAGAGGAGGTTAAAGTGCCACTGGGCAGATCTATGGTCTCATCATGGGAGGGATGCTAGACCTTGGTTGAACTGACTTCCCAGCTCTCTGCTGGTTGCCTGGCAACCTCACAGTGACGGCAAGACTCCAGCAAGTCTCTGATCCTTGCCAAGAAATAACCCAGCCAGTACCCCCCAACTTTTTAAAGAGCAACTTGTCAATTTAGCCCTTTTGGTTTTTGTACTGATTAAACAAACAACTTAGAATGTGTTAGTAAGTGAGCGGTAGAGGTAGTGGTAGGCTGTTTTTTTTTTAAGGCTAGTTTTTGGAGCTGGATTCATATTCGGGACTGAAAGTCAGGATACATTGACCTCCATTCCTATGAGTATGAGTTTGTTCATTTCATTTTCTCATTCCTTTTAAACAGAATGAGGAAAAGAAATGGATGTTCTGGC
This sequence comes from Rastrelliger brachysoma, assembly GCA_024605115.1. Lineage (NCBI taxonomy): Eukaryota > Metazoa > Chordata > Actinopteri > Scombriformes > Scombridae > Rastrelliger > Rastrelliger brachysoma. The sequence goes on from JANJYP010030476.1 coordinate 3,811, forward strand.
ATGAGTCACTGAGAGATGTGGATGATTTACTGTAGACAATCAAATAACCATGCACTGATGGATGATGAGAGCTGATGAATAACGTGCACCGTTAGCGTTATACGAGAGTATAGGTCAAATTGTCATGTCTTAAGCATTTTCACTTTTGTATATGAGTCTACTAAAATAGAAACACTGTACATTAAATTTTTTTTCACGTGCATTTATGAGGTAAAATCTCCCAATGTTTAAACATCTACTTTGTGCCATTAAAAAAAGTATGCAGTGTTGGATCGCACACTGTTTGACAGAACAGTGCTCAATGTGAATCAGTTTGAGGATATATATTTGGGATATCAGTCATGTGTATAAAAAGACAAACATACTAATAAAGGCCTTTGTTAATGCTTTCTTCTGTCTGATATTTATGTGTTCCTTTGCATCTAAATCCAGTCACATCAACATTGTTATATAAAAACATCATTATATATGACTATTAATTTATTTTGTACATGTTTATATTAAAATTCTTTTAAAAATATACTCTTGGTTCGCTCGGTGGTGCAGTGGTTGGAGCGTATGCCATATGGAGCAGTGCTCTTAAGCGGCGGACCCCGGTTCGAATCCTGACCGGGGCGTCCTTTCTCTGCGTGTGTGCCCCTTCTCTCGCTCCCATTTCCTATCTGCCAACTTTGCAGTGGAGGCGTCTGTGCCAAAAAAATCTTAAAAAAAAAAAAACTCTTTATGGCTAATTTTCCTCAGTTCCTATATATTTATATAGAATTTAATTATATTCTGTAAGTACTTGTTGCCACAACTTCTTTAAAAGCATCTACACTGTTGGTCAAATTCTGCAAACCATGTTTTAATAAAACCTCCTTCATCCTGCTTTCTTTTATACCTTGCTGCTGCCCCCAAGTGGTGATGAAGGTACATTTATTTCAGGTAAACACACTGTGAACTAGAACAAGGCCTCAACTATTTTCTCCTGTTGTGAGCAGAATTTTTTTTTTTTAATTTCCTCTGGTGCAAACTCCTTAGAGCTGATAATGTTCAACCTCTCATGCAGATGTCAGATTTATTGACTGTCCAGTTCTGAATCTGTAGTCTGGCTCCAGTCTTACTGTGTGATGGTGTGCACCGGTCCCCGCTGCACGGCTCAGTTACTCACTTAAAAACCCTGAATCAGCTGAATTATGGAGCCGGTTGGACTCTCTCCCACATTCCTCCTGTCTGACTCACAATAGAACGAGCCAGCCTGCTTCCCTTGTGATAAACTTCCAAATTAAATTTCATCACTGCTCATTAGGCTTAATGGGGCTCAAAATACTCAGAGCATTAGCAGGCCACATTACACAGCTAGTTTGCACGCTTGATATTTCGGCATGACGTCTTCCAAGATCAATGTGCAAGTCAACTCACTTGAGAGGCTTATTATTTAAGCACATTAATTATATGTCAGTCATTTAATGATTTCTAAAACAAGGTCACGATACTTGACATTCCTGATGACTGGACAACAGCTACTCCAAAATTTTGACAATTTTGAAATTCAATAAATGTTGAAATGATGCAATATTTCAACAAAAAATTAGAGAAAAAAAATTGATACGCAAAACTGAAAACAGATTTGTGTATCAGAACCTCTCCTATTAATACTGACGCATCAATGTTAGCGCAGTGTGTTACTGCTGTAGCTGCTGGAGGTGGAGCTAGTTTAGTGGTTCCTAACTAAAGGGTCAGCAGATAAATTTAAGGGGTCGCAAGATGATTAATAATCTAATGATGTCATATATATATATATATATATATACAATAATAATAATTAATGATAATATATCAATTGGAAGGACCAAAGCACAACTGCGATTGTAATATTTAAACTACATTAAGCTCATAATCATGTAAGACAAAAGACACTAAACTAGTTGATGAACATATTAAACATTACCTACGTGTTAGCATTGCTGTAGCCTTGTTCTCACACACACCAAATGTGAATGAAACTGTAAAGAAATACATATAATGACACAGAATCAGGCTTCGTAACTATTCCCCAGTAACATTCTTTTGCATTTGTGGCTTGTATGGTGTGTGAACGCTCCTCCTCTGTCACAGTTGTGGCCACACACACACACACACACACACACACACACACACACACACACACACACACACACACACACACACANTTGTGTGATGTGGCTGCTGGCCTGGAACACTAAATCTTACAGTAGAAATGAAGGCTTCCTCTGCCCCAGCGGATCCATTTTCCCGAGGTGTTTTATCTCCAGACAACAGGCAAAGGGAACTCCTGTTGGCCGTAGTCATCACTTTTGTTCAAAAGAAGTTCTACTGTATTAAAGTACGGACCATTAAACCGCTATATATCTTAACTTTTGGATCGAAAAGTAACCCCAAACTAGGTAGAAGTACACACAGTTGAAATCTGGTTTCTTTAAATGCACATTGCAGCACTTTGAACAGAGTTATAGCTTGCATTCATTGTGAACAGACACAAGCTGTTAACATGTGATAGGTAGAGCTCTGCAGACAGTATGCATGTCCTAACTTTTACAGGTTTATTGCACCATCAATGATAACCTAGGGAATATTTGTACATCTAAAAAAAGAGAGATTTTTAGGCATTCATAGACTTCTGAGTTCAGCTTTTACACATCGTCTTTCTATTGGGAGAGGGACAGATGGACTTTGGCTGGTTTGGAAATGTTAGCGCTACTGTGCAACAATCCCTTGTGAGAGCACAGTTTCCTGTTTACTGTCAACAAAGCAGCAGAAGAGGAGCAAATAAATCATCTGTTTTTTTTACTGTACTGTCAATGGAGATGTTCTTTCTTTGCAACTTCAGTAAACAGGCCAAAATAATTGGAATAAACCATAAATTGACCCTTTCTGTTAACTGGAAATGTTGGACCAATCAATCAAAAAAAAAACCATTCCAGATAATTGCACACTCACACGCACAAACACACACTGGTTCCATTTATTTTGCTCAAACAAACAATGTTTGGGCCTTTGTAACTGTATCTGTTTTACCTCCACTCAGTCCTTTCATGTGTGTGTGTGCGGGTGTGTGTTCGTACGTGCTTGTCTGGAATTGTTTGAAAGATTGATGATTTAACCATAAAAGAGAAAATGATGTAGTCGAAGGAAGAGAGGAAATAAGGAGGTAAGGACTAGAGTGAAGGAAAAAAGAAAATGACAGCAGATTATAAAAGCACGAGGAGGAGAGAAGGTAGAATGTTAGCCTTTCATTGGGGATAAATGGAATAAAGTAAAAAAAGCATTAGATGGAAAATATGAATTAAGTTGCGTGCTGTCACTTTAAACTGTGCAGTGAATAGAAGACTTGTGTAGTGAGGAAGAGGAGAGTCAAGTTAACCACATTACAAACAAATATTTCCTGTCATAATTTTCAATCTTAAATTTATTGGCATGTCATAAGATATAGGAAAAAAACATATGGATTGTTATAAAAAGTCAAATAGCCATCATGGTTTCAAGACAAAGATGCTGGGATTAAAAAACTAAAGTTGAAGATGACCTCTAGAGATGCTTCCAAAGTATTTACAATATACATATCATCCAAACAAGTAACTGCACACTGCAGATTATTTTAGTCTGTTCAGGTAGGACAAACTTTAATGTCCTGAAAGAAATTTGTTTAGACCTCTGTTATGTTGTAAACAAACACACCCAGTTGTTGAGTTCAACAGAGGCTGGGTTATGAATTGGACAAAATGAGCTATATCTTGGGGTCCTCACACTTCAACACAGTCCCAAAAGCACCATTTTTTTAAAAGATTTTTTTGGCACAGACGCCTTTATTGTAATGTTGGTAGACAGGAAATGGGAGAGAGAGAGAGAGAGGGGGGATAGACATGTGGAGAAAGGACGTTCCAGCCGGGATTTGAACCAGGGTCTGCCGCTTAAGAGCACTGCTCTATATGGCATATGTTCTGTCTAACCACTGCACCACTGAGCGAGCCAAAAGCACCATTTTTACTTTATCGTAATAGTCTTTTGGTAATTTGATTCATTGTAACTTCATTTGGAAATAAATAAATAAGCACTACTGAAGCATAATGCTTTATTCCCTGTTCATGAGGTCCTGTCTGTGTTAAAATTTTAAGACCATCATTATTTAAGTTGATACTACAAAATCTGGGACCTTTTAATAGCTCTAACACTGTACAGAGTGCACACAGCAGGGGAATGAATGGGGGGCTAATCAGGGCCAAGCACCACATTGTGCCCAAAGGCCCTCTATTAGGTTAATCCTGCCATGATTCATGGATGCTGCAATATATTAGATTTGACCAACATTGTTCCTTTCACAAGGTTCATGTTTGCCATTTGTTCCATTGCATAGTTTGTTAAATAAAATGGATGTATCACCGTAGGTTTTTGTACTCCCATTTTGAATCCTCAAGGACCAGTGTGTGATGAGGTTGTCGTTTGCATTCACTGAATAACACTAAGTGTTATGACACTTCATAGAGCCCCGAATAGAGCCAGTGCTTGGTTTGTCAATTCTCGTCTACTGTAGAAACATGGTGGTGCAACATGGCAGCCTCTGTAGAAGAGGACCCATTCCCTATGTAGATATAAAGAGTTCATTCTAAGCCAATGAAAACACAATAATTCTTATTTTCTGGTGATTATACAGTAATTAAAGTTTCTGCTAAGTCCTTTAAGAGATACTGTATAAAGATGTACAAAGGTCAAAACGATACACGTGATTGAATTATGAATGTGGTACTATATGAAGAATGAGCTCTATGTTGAGCTGAGTCAAATTATCTGCCTCATTTAACCTTCACATACTGTTCATATACTTACTCATAATTAGTCTTTACACTGATTCACATTCATAATTAGTACCCATCAGTCATTAATACATGTTTGATTAGTCCTTAATGAAGATGTCAGAGAGCAAACAGTGTTTTCAATTTATATATGGGAAAAAAGAAAACATTATTTTATAACCCAGGACAACATTTTATAGAATATCAAAAACACAAGTTTAAGTACTGATTTTATTTATTTATTTATTTAAAATAAACACAGGACAAAGTTATACATTTGCATATATAAAAATGTGTATCAGTTTATTTATATTTGATATAGGCTACTATAGGTCACATTAGGAAAAATCATACTAAAAGAAATGTATATGATGTTTTTACACTCAAATGTAAAAAATGGGTAAAATTTGACAGTGCATGAGGTTTAAAAGAGCGGTAACTCCCGTGATCAAAGATAACGCAGTTTTAAGCCACTTCCGCATTTAAATTCCCTTAAAGTAAAAATCTACTTTATTTTGAAAGCTGCGACCTCACCTTCCTGTTCACCTACCGCTGGAGTTTAGCTTGACGCAGCCACAGGGAGCACAGCTACACGCCCGCAGATACACAAAGGGAGACCAAGGACCTGCAGCAATGGGGATCAAACTGTATTACACCACCGTTACAGCCTCACGGACGGTGAGTCTAGTTCTCATAAATGAATTGAATGAATTGAACCCCATGTTTGTGTTTGCAGTTTTCACAGGCTGCTGCTAACAAAGCTGTGTGCAATAGACACACCCAGCACCCTATCAGTAATAGCTTCCTCCTGACTAACAGCGCAGCGGGCCTATACAACCCCGCTGCCCATTTATACCATTATTGTAACGTCAGCACTGGCAGAGTGCAGGCGTAGTGATGATGAAAGTTGTAAATTTACTATAATAAACATAAAGGAAGCGCAAGTATGAATGAGTTCAATTCATTACCGTCAGTGGTCAGTGCTAGGTGTGTTTTCATTGAGCGTGTTTGGCTAACGTTAGCTTTGTTTCTAGAAAATTCTCCAATGTACTAACAACATTATCTAACTTATTCTAAACAGTGACAGTATTATAGTCTCAATTTGACACTAAAGCTGGCCTGAATAGCGAAGTACACCCACCATATGTCTGCTTCCTGTATCGACCCGCCAAACTTCATTAAAAAATCAGGCAATTTAAGGTGACCTCGCGTATCAAGTAACTGTAAAAACCCTTGTAGAAATTATATGCTAGACAAATACTTATCAGTCCAGCATTCACAAAATATTCCAAATATTGTTTGTTCTGAATGAATTGTATCTTTTAAAGTGGTGCACTTGCTAAGCAATCCTCTTTTTAAATTACAGCCGAGTTGTGTTAAGCCAGCATGAAAGCCGGTAATACAATTACAAATATCACTCTAGTAAAAGCTATTTTGTAGATTATATCTAAGCCGAATTAACCCGTAGAGCCTTTAATTCGGGTAAAAGTCACAGGTTGGCATTATTTATCCACTGCTTTCTCTTAAAAGCAATGGCATTTAAAATGGTTACATTTCCTAATGCAGTTCTGCATTACAGTAGGATGGATGGAGTGGCGCCTAGGGTGACATCAAGACTCTGCAGATGTATCAATAAGCATGCAGATGCTGGAAAATGCAGTGTGTTTGGTTTGACTCATTTTTGAAGCGCTTTATGAAAGAATAGCATATAGGCAATGCACAGGGTCAAACATCTGGCATTTATTAACAGTGAGGAATTCATGTAGGGGGGCAAAAAGTTCTGTGAGGTAGATGAGTTTTTAACCCTTTCATGTGCATTAATGTCTCTCTAGGTTGCTGTAGAAACCTGAAAATTGGTCAGTTTCAGTCATCTTTCCGCTGCTATATATAAAACTATATTTATTTATGCACATATGTATGTACTGCTGTATGCATATGAGCAAAAATTTCCAAAATAGTAACCACCACTGACCAAACCTCACATGATTCAGAAACATTTTTTTTTTTAAACTGCCCAACCTACTTCCACAGTTTAACGCAACAAACAGTTCCCGTTTGTTTAAGGATGTGGAACTGGGCTCACAATAAGAGTGTGTGTGTGTGTGTGTGTAAGGTAAGCTAAATACCAGCTTGTGAGTTTCCAGTTAGTGTTTTTCTTAGGTGTGGTTACATTTTGTAAAAAAAAAAAAAAAAACCCTCCCAACTTCCTTCCAAACAGACAGCAGAGTGTTCACGGGGTCTATTAATCATCACCCACCACCCAGATAACACCAGTGTTTTTTTTTTTCCAAAGGCATTTACACCACTTTGTATCGCTGCCCTTGAAGAGAAATAACATTACAAGGTTAACTGTTAAATAATAAAAAATGAGAAATCAGTTCTTTCCTTTACTTCTTTTCTCTAGTGAAAACAACATTAGAACTTTTTTTTTTTTTTTTTTCCCACTGCTGTTAACGTTGGCGTTCCTTACGTCTCTGATGTGGAAACCGTTTTGTATGTTTTTTCAGGTGAAGTCTCAGCAGGCCGAAGTGATCCGAATTCTCGAGAGCAAAAGCATCCAGTATGAGCTCATCGACATCTCGGTGGGTGGCGAGCTCCGCGACGAAATGAGA
>JANJYP010030508.1:0-11977 GCA_024605115.1 Rastrelliger brachysoma
TTGTGTAAAGGTTCTGAACATTTTAAAGACATCACAATATTGTCATTGTGTGCCAAACATTAAACAAGATATAACATATTGAACTATCACTGAACTGTGATTTTGAGAAAAAGTGTCCCAGTTCACTGCTATCTGGTGCCTTAACATGCCTACATTTGAAACTACCTCATTTGGTGTTTTTAAGTTCTTTTTTCTTGTTCAGTGAGAGAAATCGAGTCTCTGCTGGACTTTAACAAGTGTATCACAGTCAGGTTGAATGTCTGAAGTGGAGATGCGAAGCACAGCTGACAGATGATCATCAGTGAGAGATGATCTATACCTGGATTTTGTAAACTTCATTATTGAAAATGTTTGTTCACAAATTGTAGGTAGAACCAAAGAGAACCAACATCTTCTGAGCATGTCTCTTCATGTTAGGAAAGTTCTCCTCCTTGAGAGAAGAGTAGAAATCCAGCAGAGATCCTGACTTAAAGTGCTCTGCCAGTAGTGCATCAGACTGTAGGTCAATGAGTTCCAGCTGAATATCACTGGGTGCATTATCCACACTGAAGGTAAAGGGAGAGGAAATCATATGCATTTCATCCTCCATTGTTCTGAGATCCTCAAATCGCCTTGAAAACTCACCACGCAATGCTCCCAACATGGATGAGTACCTGCAGAGGTTATCAGCTGATGGTGTGACTTCTTTCAGGGTTTGCATGTGAGTGAGAGTGTTGCCCTCCAGTTGTCATGAAAGCCATCACCAGGCTGTGCATTTCATGAACAAATCTCAGTCATTTTATCCTGCATACGTTTTAAAAGTCCAACATTTTTTCCTGTAAGATTTGGACAACCGTCCGGTGTGACACCTGCCACTCTGTCCCATTTTAGTCCCAGTGTGTCCATACATTTACCTCCATGAAGAGATTGCTCCCTTTTAACGATCGCATTGCTGCCAGCTCCTCCGTAATCTTGAAGTCCGGCACTATCCCATGGACAAATACAAGTATCTGGGCTGTAAAGTATGTTTATTTTGTAATTTCCAATTAACCTTACACGGGCGGTCAGAGTCAACCAGAGGTATGTGGCCCGGCCGTACAATGCCCAGGTCTGTTGTACGGGCCAGTCAGCGTCATCTGGCCTGTGGGACCGTACAATGCCCATGTCTGCCCTAGATGAACATATGCCTTAGACTTGAATGGTGGTAATGATGCATCCATCAAAGTGGCTTCCCTTTGCGCATGTGAGGGGAAGGGTGGGGGTTTAGCTTCATCAGGGGTCATCTGGTTGGTGCCCTCCTTCACTGGTGTTTTGATGAAAGGCCCACAACATCTCCAGAGGGCTCATCGACAACACCTGGTGTCCCAGGTGTGCCCCACTCTGCTTTCAACCCCTTGTACCTTTTGGGGCCTGGGGGGGCGGGGGTCTCGCCTCTTCATCCAGTGCCACCGGCTTGCTTCTTCTGTTGCACCTGAGAGGGCTTTGATGATTTGGCGCTGGACTTGGCCTCAAATCCCCAAGTCCCTAAGTAGCCTGATGGTAGATTTGCTCACGAAGCCTCTGCAGCCAACTTCTACTGGGCAAATCTTGGCTTTCCATCCACGTTGCTCCGCATCCGCTGCCAGCTCGGTGTACTCTTGCAGTCGAAGGCTTCCTCCACAGCAACCTCCCAGGGAACAGTGAGCTCTATGATGTAAACGGTGTGCATTGAGGAGGACCAGAGTATGAGGTTTAGCCTGAGGGTTGTTGTGACGATCTCAGATGGGAAGCAAAGCCTGTGGTTCAGCTCTGCTTCCAGCTTCCAGTCTCATGCTGTTCAGAGCTGGCCGATGTCTGACCTTGTATGGGCTTTGGCTGGCCCTGCTCCTTCTTGGATGAACTCTGTTGGAGATGTAGTATGGACTGGTGAAGGGCATTAATCATTGCCCGTTTGATCTCTTGAGGATGTGGTTGTGCCGCCAGGTGCAATGGCCTTGTGACAGACTTGTCTTGTAGCCAACCAGGATGTGTTGCAGGTTGGCGGGAGGTGGACAGAGGGGGCATGTAGGGTCTTCTCTGTACCACTGGTTGAGGTTAGAGAGGGAAGGCAGGACATCATATGTGGCATGTAAGATGAAGCTGGTGTGAAATGCATGTAATAGCCCATACTGGAGGCACCAAAGTTTCAACTTACCTGGGAGCACAGGCTTGTCTATGCGTTCAAGGTCACTTGTGTCCAGTCTCAGCTGGTCCACTTGTTCTGTTTCCTTGAGGGCGACATTGTACCAACATCTAAGACTCTTTACTGGCTTCTCTGACACTGTCAGTATGGGTTCCTCGCCAACGTAGAACTGGTGTTCCTGACAGCTTCCCCTTGATGACTGAAATACTCCTGGACTTGCTTGGCTTTATTTCCATCCGGGCCCACTGAATGTTTTCCTGCAGCTTGTTCAACAGTCATCTGGCACATGCTTTGGTTGTGGTTAAGTATGGTCATGTCATCCATATAAATTGTGATGGGATGGAGACGAAGACCAGGTTTGAGCTACTGTCCTCCTACTACCCAGGAGGCTTGCATGATGACCTCCATAGCCATTGTGAAGACTAGCGAGATGGTGGATCCTGCCATTATCCCTTTTTCCATGTAGTAGTATACTCGTCAGTTGTCAGTCACAGCTGAATGTCTTGGGAGTAGGATTTGATGAGGCTGGTGATTGTTTCTGGGATGCTGAAATAGTCAAAAGTCGTCCAGAGGAGGTTGTGTGGAACTGACCCAAAGGCATTGGCAAGGTCCAGGAACAACACATGGAGATCTCTTCCATCTTTTTTGGTGGCCTGGATTTGATGCCATATCATGTTCATACGTTCCAGGCAGCCAGAGAAGCCTGGAATTCCTGGTATCAATGTAGTGATTCTTTTCAAGGTAGACCGCCAGCCTGTGAGCCACAGCACTGAAGAAAATCTTACCTTCAACGTTCAGGAGGCTGATTTGGCAAAACTGGCTGATGTCTGCTAAGTCCTTTTTCCTTGGGGATTGGGATGCCTCCTGCCCTCTGCCATGCAGTTGGAATTGCTTCTTTTCTGCCACACCACCTTCATCAGTCTCTAAAGAAAATGTAGTACCTCTCATGTGTTCTTATAAAGATGTTATAAGACACCATTAGGCTTTCATATTTTTGCAATAATGCCATGTAGGTGTTCATGTATGTAGGCTAACTTAAAGCTATCTGTTGGAGCTCAAAACCTGGTTTAGGGTTAGGGAAAATCTCCTACATCAACTCATCCCTGTTAAGTTACTGCTCTCCAAAACTAGAAAAGAATAGAAATGAAGACAATGAAATGCAACAAAACTATTAAAATCTTCAATGATATGAGAAATAAAATAATAATATACAGCACTGTGGCATGACAAACTAAGGAGGGCCCCGGCGGGGTTTGAACCCACAATCTCCCAGGTAAGTCATGAAGCCACCCGTTTGATTTCAGTGTAATACCTGAGCTTGAGTTCATGTGTGAAAGGGGCTACAGTCAGTTGGAGTACAGTAAAGATCGATTGTCACAATAAAACAGATAGTGTCCCATTTCCAGGAGTTGACAAATAGGCGTGATCTCCTGTGGTACTGTGGCTTTCATCTTACTGCCTCCTCTACACCCAGGGGTCATTTATGGTAAAGTTAAAAAGGAGGCCAACTTTTGTCCCCACAACAGTGAAGTTCCTGAGGCCTGCCCCCTCCCTGCTGCCCAGCCCCTCGACTGACTGAGTGTCTACAGCACACAGCATGTTAGCATGTAGAACACAGCACGTTAGCATGTAGCACGCAGCACTTAGAACATGGAGAACTGTACCATTGTGAGGTTAGAACATGGAGAACTGTACCATTGTGATCTAGCAGTGAAACGTGCTCTTTGTGTTTCAGCTTCTTCAGCCGGTCTATCATGACAGGAACGGGACTATTGGTAAGATCCTGATTATTGATCATCCTGAGTATTGATCGTCCTGATCATTGATCAGTGTTTGGATCACTATCTGACTGAGCATGTGTTGGTTTTCAGGTCGTCTGTACCAGACTCACCCCAGCAGAGGACAGAACCTCCTCCACGACCCTCGATCTGTGTCGTCACAACAACTGTTCAGCAGCCACACCACCACACTACCCCCAGCGCCGCCCTCTGCCTCTTCCTCAGTGTCAGTGCCCAGTAACTATGGCAACTACCAGAACTGCACCATCGTCCAATCACATCTGCCCTGCTCCAGCTACGGAACCTACGTCACCCTGGCACCCAAGACCCTTATCTTCCCCGTCTTTGTCCAGGTCACAACCAGAACATAGAACCTCACCTAGAACCAATTTGAAACACAGAGAACAGAACATGATCTTTGTCCTGGTAGAACCCAGAACATATCTTTGTCCCTATTCATTCGTCCCACCGACGTCATCATTGACCAGAACGCTGCCATATTTGTGACCAAACTTGCCTGACACAGCAACTGAAATGAATGACAGTGAGAGGAAATATGAGACAAAAAATGCCATTATCACCAATTATCCTTATTTTTTAAAAGATTTTTTGGCACAGATGCCTTTACTGTAAAGTTGGTAGACAGGAAATGGGAGAGAGAGGGAGGGTAGACATGTAGAGAAAGGACACTGCGGCCGGGATTCAAACCAGGGTCTACTGCTTTAGAGCAATGCTCGATATGGCCTACACTCTAACAACCACAACACTGAGTGAGTCTGTTATCCTTATTTATTACCCCGTGTTATTCTGGTAGATTTTATTGCAGCACAGTAACATAATGAGTGTAGCTGTCACCTCACCTGGTTCATTGTCTTTGTGATACGGCATCATAGGTCATCATGTTGCTGTAGATGGCGTTATTTGCTAGAGTGGTGAAGTGCCACCCTTCTGCTAGCTTACTACTGAATCTGAGAGAGGTGAATCAGACTGTAGGTCGCCATTTTTTGTCTTTAATTTAATTTTATTTAACAATAGATAATACAAACAGTAAATATAACAAATGTAAACAAAAGACACTGTAGGTGGCCGTATTCCTCTGCAGTTCTATAGGCTGTCAGTCTAAATTGGTCACAAAGATGGCGCCATGAAGCTACAGTGACGTCATTTGACACAAACGAATAAAACACAGAACATCATCTTTGTCCTGGTAGAACATAGAACATCATGTTAGAACTGCAGATTCTCACTGATTTTATAGTTTTGTAAACCAGATCTTTGTCCCTGGGATAATCTAGAACCTTTACGCCAGAACCAGAACATGAGACAGAACGTGTGTTCTTGTTTGCAGCCTCTGGACCTGTGCAGCCCAGACAGAACCCTGCTGCTGTCAGAGGAGATGTTCCTACACCAGGCTGACCTGCTGCCGGCAAAGGTACCACTATTCTAAATACACTGTAAACCGAGCAGGAGTTGTGTGTTTTATCAGCGAAGCTCACTTCCTGTTCTAAAAAATGTATCTGTACCAACTGTTTTAGTGTTGTTAAGGCTTAAAATTGGTGCATAAACTCCCCAAATCAACGGGTGACATCACGGTGACACCAGCATGTTTTACTTTCTGTGGTGTTATTATATTCTGACACTGTGTGTGTGTGTCAGGTGACTGTACTGATCTACACTGACCTGCTGCTGCTAACCAGAGAGGACGAAGCCGGACACTGTAACGTCCTACAGAGTCCCCTGTACCTGAACACACTGCAGCTCAGAGAGAGTCAGTACACATGATGATGATGGTGATGATGTTAATGATGATGATGTTAATAGTGATGTTAATGATGATGATAATGATGAAGGCCCTGTGGTGCGTTCAGGTGCATCAGAGCCGCTCCTCCTTTACCTGCTGCAGGGCTCTCACAGCTGCTGCCGCTGCCTCTTCAGCCTTGAGGCCTTCAGCCTGGAGCAGAAGCTCCGCGTCAGCCTCTGTCTCCATGACAACATCCAGCAGCAGCTGGTAGCCACGGAGACCGTTCACAGCCAACAGGTAAACGGCTGGATACCTGCCTGTCTACACCAATTAACGTGTTTACGATATTTACATTTGCTTTCCTCCCCCTCTTCTTCCTCCATTTCTTCCTCCCTCTCCTCCTCCTCTTGCTTCTTCTTCTTTTTCCTCCTCCTCCTTAGCTCTCAGACCTCCCCTCAGACTTTGGCCTCCTCTCTCTGCGGAAGTCAGACCTCTATCGGACCTCCTCTCCTTACACCTCCCTCTGTGACCCTGTCAGACCTCCCTCCCCCTCTCCTTACTCCCCGAGCTCCCCCTTCTCCTCCTCTCCTCCTCCTCCCTTTTCCTCCCTCCCTTGCACCACCTCCTCCTCTCCTCCTGCCAGGACCTTCAGCTCCTTCTCCCAGAGGAGCTGGACGGAGAGAGGGGGGAGGGAAGAGGAAGAGCGGCAGCAAGGGGAGGGGGAGAGCGCTTCTGAAACGTCAGAGAGCATCACTGGGCGGGGCCTCTTGCTCAGTCCCGCCCCCTCTATTATGAAGGAGGATAATAGTGATGAAGAAGAGGAGGAAGAGGAGGAGGAGGGAGGTGTCTTCAGCTCCTCCTTTGTAGCAGCAGGAGGTCTGCGGCGCTCCCTGTCGGAGGGCTCTCTGCTGCAGGAGGTGCGTGCTCCTCGCTTCCTGTCTGACAGCACCATCCACCGGCTCACCCGCCCCCCCTCCCTGCACCCCCTCGCAGGCCCCGCCCCCAGGCCACCCTCCCCCCACACCCTGAGGAAACAGCTGACCGGGGAAGGGGGGGAGGGGGGGTCGCTGCACCACATGCTGCTGCTACTTCACGGTCCCAAGGTAACCACATAGAACACAACACACATGTAATAACACGCATGTAATAGCATATAACACATTATAACATGCACTCTAACAACATGATAACAGTAATGTGTCATATGTTACATGTTGGAAGAAATTTTCAGCTGCTGCCCATTAACCATTCAGTAATGGTCTGTTGTTGTTTTCTGCTCAGAATTCAGAGTTCAGAAACCTTCACCTAAAGAAGAAGACCAAGAGTCTGTATGTACACACACACACACACACACACACACACACACACACACACTGGTTCACTGTACATTACTAGTCAAAATTTTTAGAAAAGCCCAGTGTTTCCAGGTTTAATAAAATCTAAATGTTGCTGTTCCAGTCCAGTGAATATGTTGAAATGGTACAAAGGTACGTGGTGGACTGCCGGAGGTTAAAGTGAACAATAATGTCATTTCGGAATGATCCAAAAAGATGTTTTCAGGAACAAGAGATGTGTTAACAGCAAGTTGTTCTGTAGCAAGTCTTGAACGGCGGTGCTACCAATTCCTACAGGTGTCCCAACTTTTCTTCATCACTTCACTTCCCTCTGTATCAGAACAGCAGTGTGGGACATAGACAGGAAGAGGTCTGCTAGCATTTTAATAAACCACTCTGAAACACTGGGCTGGTAATACTTCAGACCTGGAGTGTATTTTTTAATATATACTACTACTGCTACTACTAGTGCTACTACTAATAATTATAATAATAATTATAATCATGTTATTTCTCTTCAGAGCTGCAGACGTAAGGAGCCGCCTGACGTTTCTACAGCGCCGGAAGAACAGCAGCTGTTTCCATGGCAACAGTTTGGAGAAAGCTCTGAGAAACAACAGGTATACACACACACACTTCTGACAAAGTCCTGTTTATTTCATGTGTCTGACTGAGGTGTGTTTGTTTCGTGTTGTAGGCCGTCTGCGGTGGAGGTGCAGCGGTGGGCAGAGAGTCTGGAGGCCCTGCTGACCAATCAATGTAAGGCACTCTATTTCCTGTTTATTCCGTGTCCAACCAATCACCAATATGTGTCTTCATACTCTCTTCTCATTGGTCAGATGGTGTGGCCGTTTTCCGGCACTTCCTGAGGTCGGAGTTCAGCGAGGAGAACCTGGACTTCTGGTTGGCTGTGGAGAGATTCAGGAAGACACACCCCCTCAGCAAGATGCCTGCCAGAGCTGCAAAAATCTACGAAGAGTTCATGTCAACCACAGCGCCAAGACAGGTACCTTTTTTTAATGAACATATAAGAGAACAGTATTGAAAACATATGTTCTTCACATAAGGGCTACTAATTTTTACATTACAAATATTGTCTTTAGATATAATAAGAAAAAAATATATAAACGTAACAAAAAAGGGGGGTTTTATAAGGTACAGGCAGGTGTATCTTCTTTATAAATTAGGTATACAAATAAAAGGAGGAGCAAACAACTAAACAAAAGTATCAAGACAAGTACCGTCTTTAAAACGTATTGTTCATAGACACAGTAACCATCACCAACAATGAATCACAACATGCCTGATAAATTAACCCTGACATACTGTTCATATCACACTCTAAACAACATTCATTCTTCACATTTAATATAGTGGTTTATCATTCTGTAATAAAAACTAAGGAACTTTCTGAATTTTCATTGAGGATAAATTGTGTTTATTCGTGACTGATGATCTTTGTGAGTGATTTGTGCTTCAGAAGTTTGGTGTGAGACTATTTATGATGCAATACTGCACATGTCAGAGTATGAACAGTAAAAATGTTGTAGGCTGTAAACAAATTGCAAATGTTTGGATGTTACTGCTGATCTGACAGTTTTAATTATATTAACAATGTTGCTGCGAGGCGTCAACAGCAGCTCTAACAACACTTCTTCATATAAATGAGTCATGTACTCACCAGTTATAATGTGTTAGACTCAAACATCTGCTTACGCTCTGAAAACATTTATCACACCTTTATCAAACTCCACTCAGAGAAACGAGCCACCCAGTAGATTTATACCAGCTGTCTTCAATTTACAGAAAATAAAACCTGCTGTTATTTATTCAATATATTACATATATTTAAATATAATATAATATTCAATACACAAACGTTTTTTCCCTCTTTCCTGAAGTGATTGTTACAGTGCAATTTCTACTTGACAGATAGCGTATGCCTTCTAAAACCTTATGAATCAATCGCTTCCAAACATATCACAGTGAATCTTTACAAACTGTAGTCAGGTTCAACTAAATGAACAGAATGAAGCTTCAATCAACTATTTAGTTCAAATCATTTAAACTCTAAATGAGCTATAATCTCATTTAAATGAGACTGATTGAGCATCATATACTGTATAAAATCAGTGTAAAGTTGGACTGAATGTGACTAAAAACACATACTTTATGAGAGACCCAAGAGGATAAAACTAGCAGCAAGACAACATGAAGGTCATAACTTCTTTCTCCTTGGTCACTTTAACAGGAGATTAATGAATCATAAGGATGATGTCACACAGTCACTAATATCCAGCATGGACACCCCTGACACAGTGTTCATGTGGTGTTCAAGCTTTTTGATGTTGTCATGGAAATGGACAACACAGCAAACGTCTTGTCTTTTATAGCGCCGAACAAATGATGAATTCATTTCACCTGCTCAGAAGTGATCACACATGCATTTGAACATAAGCACACAGAGGAACTACATCAGTGTGTATATAAAGTCTAATATTAATGAAATGTGCTGCATAACCTCCAGGTGAACTTGGACTCGTCCGTCAGAGAGCTGACCAAGCATAGCCTGCGGCGGAGCGTTGGCCCTGCCTCCTTCCGGCGTGCCCAGCAGCAGGTGTTCGGGCTGATGGAGACGGACAGCTACCCCCGCTTCCTGCGCTCCCACCTCTACACCCAGCTGGCCAATCAGAGCCCAGCAGGGTGTGGCACTGTCAGCCAGTCGTGAACGAGCAGGACGCCTGTGGAGGTGCATTATGGGAAATGTAGGAGGCAGACTGATTTTAACTTTGTAGTTTATTCACATCTCAAATTGTTAAAATATGTCATAACTTTATTAAACTTTATTAAAACTTTATTAAACTTTATTAAATAGACAGCAGAGTCAAAGGGATGAAACATGACTCTTCATGTTTATTTTTATTCATAATAAAACAGCTGATATTTTGTTTTTAATGTTGTTTTAACTGCAGTCAGTAAAGTATTTTAATATTTTATGATTTTAATATTATAGTGATGTCAGAGACTAAACTGTGATTTACAAACAGCTGAAACACTTTTACAAT
Source organism: Rastrelliger brachysoma (assembly GCA_024605115.1). Classification (NCBI taxonomy): domain Eukaryota; kingdom Metazoa; phylum Chordata; class Actinopteri; order Scombriformes; family Scombridae; genus Rastrelliger; species Rastrelliger brachysoma. The sequence continues at coordinate 10,059 of JANJYP010030508.1, forward strand.
AAACAACGTCATTGCTGGAGCTCCTCTGTCTTCCTCTGAGGTTTTATTTCATGTAGAAACAGTTCAGAAGTAATGAGTTGTTTGATTTAATGTTGCTGTCAGCCAGCCAGGATGTGTTTGACAAACTCGGTGTAGTTGATGTGTCCATTGGCATCCTCCTGTCCCGCCATCAGTCGGTCCACCTCGTCCTCGGTCATCTTCTCCCCCAGCGTGGCGAGGACGTGGCGGAGCTCCGCCCCCATCACCGTGCCATTGCCCTCTTTGTCGAAGACCCTCAGACCCTCCACGAAGTCCTCAAAGTTGCCTTGCTCTTTGGAACGCGCCACGTGCTGCAGCATGGGCAGGAAGGTGTCGAAGTCCAGCAGCTTGTTGTGCATCTCCTCCGCCTTAGGCCGGCCCAGCAGCTTCAGCACCTCGTCATTGGTGGGGTTGTGTCCCAGCGCCCGCAGCACGTCGCCGCACTGAGCAAACGTGATCTTCATCTCACCTGCTGGCGTCTCGTCAAACAGTGTGAAGGCATCACGGAACTCCTCGATCTGGTCGGCAGAAAACTCCACCACGATGCTCTTCAGGTCCACCTCTGGGGGTTTGGGCTCAGGCTCAGCCGGTTTTGGGGGAGGGGGCGGCTCCTCCTTCTTTGGCTCCGGCTTCTTGGGCTCTGGCTTCTTCGCCTCCACCTTCTTGGGAGCCATGCTGCTGCAGCGAGGACAGACGGATGCAAGCAAGGAGGATGCAGCTTTATAGCATGCAGAGGAGGAGCGAGGACACGAGAGGAGACCAAAGAAGGAAGAAACCTGGAATAGAAACAGAGGAGATAAGAGGCTACTGAACACACACACACACACAAACACACACACACACACACACACACACACACACACACACACACACACACACACACACACACACAGGGAGTGATGTAGGGATTGTTCTACCTCTGTTTTTTCCATCCTAGGGGTTACAGACGTGTCCATCCATCAGTGTCAGAAGTTGCTGAGGTGTGGATCAGAGAGGAGAAATGCAAAGATGCAGTCAGATTGTTTTAGTGTCAAACAGTTTAACACACTTTGTCTGGCCTAACATGCATAATGGTAATTTTGACATGTCCTTATGTTTTTGTGCTGGCAGTTTGTTTTGTTTTGTTGTAAATTTTCTGTGTTTTTAGATGTGGTTTAAACTTAAAATTATAAATAAAGTGTTTTGAATTGGATGTGCTGGCCCTTGGAGGTACTTTCTGCTGGAGACGAGTACTTCTTGATTTTCAGATTTGTGAGACCTTTCACAGCACAGCACTGTAAAACACACCTCTAATAACAGGCAACAGACACTATATATACATCATTAAATGAGATGCAGATAAAAGTAAAAATTGTCTTCCAATGGTGGAAAATAATTTTTTTTCAATAACAGATACAAAGTTAAGTCTGGCTGGTTGGTTCAACTTTACTAGTTTAAATGTGATAAGGATCAAAATGCTGTTGTCACACCAAGTTAAGAGACAAACGGCACCCGCACACACACACACACACACACACACACACACACACACACACACACACACACACACACACACACACACACANAAAGTTTAGTTCATGTTCAAACTTGCTTACAATATAGAAATGCTAATATTAAACAGTATGTATTTTATTAACTGATTGAAGTCATGATGTTTGGATGATAACAATAAACTGCCTCTGAATCAGTGTTGATAATTCTGCGTCAAAGGTCAATGTTTGGTTCAAACAATACTTAAAAAAAAGAATAATTAAAGTCAGACACACGTTGATCTGGTGCTGGCGCTGCTTCATTAAAACAACATTATTGTTGGTAGGGATAGAGTACTTGCCATATAGAGCTTTGCTCATGTGCAGCCGACCCCAGTTTGAATCCCAGCCAAAACGATCCTTTGCTGCATG
>JANJYP010030510.1:0-17716 GCA_024605115.1 Rastrelliger brachysoma
CCCCCCCCCCCCCCCCCCCCCTCCTTCAGCCCACCCGGTGTGCATAAACTGGCCTTGATTGAAGCCGACAGCCACAAAATAAATAAGCTCAATGAAGCCGCAGACATAATACACTTGGCACATGTCACTTCTGGTTATTGATCGTTCCAGTGAAGCAGAGTCCCCATGGACTGGCAGACTGGAGGCTGGGCTGAACTTCTACTAGGTCAGCATCTCTGCCAGGAGCCAAGTAGAGATCCACACACAGCAACACACTGCTGTCACATACACAAGTCCAAGGACACCAGCCACACAACAGCCTATAGAAATGTTAGAAAGGAAGATGGATGTATGCAGTTGCTCAGCTAGGTTGAGAACATATACTCTCTGCAGACTGAATAGGAGCAGTGACAACATGACTGTATCTGTCTGATGATTAAATGGTTTGCTGTAAAAAAACAGAGCCATTGATGGTAAAATTGAAACACAGCTTTCATTGTGTGTGTGTGTGTTTGTGTGGGGATCTTGGAAGGTGTTTGTGTGATGGCTCGGGGCATATTCTGTTGGAGAGAATGTGAGATTTGCCCTGGAAGAAACCCCCTGCTCTAGCTCCCAAGTAATTTCATTTAGTCTGTGAAATTTGCCACTTAAGGACTGTGTGATTGATCGCATGCACTGAAGTCATCTTCTGCCGACTTATGAAAAAGCTCTGTAATTTAGTTACCCTCCCCATTGTTTGTTTATATATTCCTACAGTTTTATTTCGTCTTACATAACTGTGCCTCATGATAAATGGCCTAATATTACTCACAGATATTGTTCTAACTTAATGAAGTTTCTCTTCCCCCCTTTCTAGAAAGTTTTCTCATTTGCTCTAACACTGTAGGTAATGCAGGATGTGTAACAATGCTCTTAACCCCTGGCCCTTTCTCTCTTGCTTCTGCTTCTCGTTCCAGAGGAGCGGAGAGCTTGTTAGCATTCCTTCTCAAAATGCTGTCTGAACGCTCAAGGTACACAGTCAAAGTCAACCTCGTGGCCCTGATCTGACCCAGCCTGCTTCCCCCACACACCTTCTTCTCCCTTTGTCCCAGACCTCCACCCACTCCCCTTCTCCTGGCAGGTCTTGTACTGGCCTTGCCTTGTGGCACTTGCTGGGAGTGGAGGGCAAAAAGCTGTGCATCAGTGGCTGTGACATTTCTGCTCTATCTCCTACAGAGCACTGCTACTGTCCACCCATCACTTCCTCATGTCAGCTTCTCATCCAGCACACTGTCAAGCATTTCTAGTAATGTTTCCAGGAGAATGATACTGCAATCATTTTGCAATTTCTGCAAAATCAAATGTGAATCACTGCAAGTTTCTATCAACTACCTTTTATACAAATATATTAATAAGAGCACAATTAATCAAGCACCAGTAAGTGATATGTCATGGCATCTCATGCTGTTTCCCACCTATGATGAATGAGTTTGTCTCTTCTGATCCATGCTCCCTGTGGTGATTTTATCAGCTATGATTGTTATGGAATAGAGAGGGGGTTACAAACTGGGACACCCCCTCTCTTTTTATTATTTCATTTTTTTAGCCTTTCTGGTGGAATAGAGGTCAGTAATGTTGNAGGAGGGGGTTACAAACTGGGACACCCCCTCTCTTTTTATTATTTAATTTTTTTAGCCTTTCTGGTGGAATAGAGGTCAGTAATGTTGGGTGGCAGCATGATGTCAATGTTTTAACTTCGTTTTAATCAGAATATGCAATGGAAGTTACAAGATTTAGATGTATTTGAAAAGTCTGTTTCAGTGAGCCATGTCTGTTAAAATAAAGACTAAAACAGGTCAATGAAAACATAACTTTTTTTGTCTCACACCCACACTCAGGACCTAGTGTGAAGAATGTCTGCCTGTTAATGCCTGCAGTGTCTAGTAAATGGCATTAACAGATGGTCGCCCACAGTAAAATAACCTTTAATTGTAAAGGTTAAGAGTTTAGCATTGTTCTAATTGCCTCTAATCACCAATCGATCATGTAAGAATTAGATGTAATGAATTGGAGCAGAGCTAAGTAGAGTTTCAAAGAAAAAAGAAAGGTTTAACCTACACTTACATCCCCTTGCTTAAGTCTCTTTTTCTGGGAGCAGCCTTTAGAATAGCCCTGTTGCTTTTGAGCCAGACATCTCACGAATCAGTCAGAATGTGTCTGGTAATTTTCAATACCTGTATATGTATTTAGGGCTTGGTTGCCATGGTGCCAACTGCTGAAAACAGGGCAACTCTCAGTCATAGTGTCTCCAGGTAACCATTGCAGCCAGGCTGTACCATCGTTTAACCATCTAGAAAATACCCCCGCAGCCATTTCACCCCCTGCCAACAGCACTCACACTGTGTCATGCTCACAGACTGCTCACTTATAGCAGAGGTCTCACAGCCACAGACTTCACCGACCAGGTCGGTCACATCCTCCCTGCACTATAACCCCCTCTGTAAACCCTCGAAACCCTCAAAATCATTTAAATGTCCTCTGAAAATACCCCCTGACAACCACAACAAAACAAAACATGTAACCTCTTGTGGGTCCTTCTCCAACCCTGTCTAACAGCTCTCATGTCTGTCTCTGTTGTTGTCTGAACACTCCTCTAGAGTCCATGGTTTGCACGTGTCTTTGGATGTAATTGCTGTCCAAACCCCTCTTTTTTTCTCTCTCCTTTCTACCTCTCACAGTGCTTGGCTGCATTTCTCACAGTGTCTGGGTTTGGCAGAGTGAGATGGGAGAGGGAGGGAGGAGGAAAAAAATCCCTCCCTAGCTCCCTCTCCAACTCCATTACCCCACGTCCACCTGACTAGCATGTGGCAGAAAGGCACCTGATGTTGGCATGCTAAGACAGATGTACCTGAACCCTTTGTGTGATACTGACATTATTTCTTAAATAGCTGGGCTACCTCTGAACCCAAGCTGTGACAGCCCAAGGCCTCCCTCGTAGAATGTGACTTGCATGACCCTTCTGATGATCTCCACTCTTCTGTGTCCTCTGTATCGTCTACAGGCAGCTGTACGCACAGGAGGCTGCCTGCCGGCTTCAGGCTAGTGAACGGGATGGAAAATCACTGCAGAGGCTTTCAAAAGAGGAATACCTTAAAATGATGCTGCCTGACAGCCCCCCAGGAGAAGAGAGGAGTCGGAAGGTGAGGTCAATTACTAACCTAAATGGTTATTGCAAATTGTGCAATAACTGTGGAGTTCTGTGCAACACAAGGATACATGAAACTTGTTGAAAATCTGACGTAATCATTGATACCATGACAACATGACGTTGTGAAAATCTTGTGATAGATATGGGTAAAAACCTTAAGGCTATGTTATCATGCCAACAAACAGACATACAAACAAACCTGCTCTGCGATAACCTCTTGCTGGGAAATAAGAAAAAGCAGGACAAACATCTGCTGCCTATCAGCTGGCCCTGCTGCTGAGCACCACAGCTGATAGACTCCTCTCTCCCAACACAAGATCCTTTCAGACCCCATTGACTAGCACTGAGTGTTTGGTTAATTTAATTTAAAATGGGGCCTGAGTTTGTTCAGTCGGGATGTCATGGATTAAAGGCAGGAAGTTGCAGAGAGTGCATCGATGTTTGATGTTCCTGGGTACTGCAGATTCTATTAATTGCATCTTCATTTCCCCCTGCCGTCCCCCATCCATTATCTACCAAGAAAGGACCCTGGAGACATACAAATGGGTTATTTTTGGATGCTGCTCAATTCTAGTACACATGCATTTCATTCCTGGAGAAGAGAGACATGGCCATGTCCTCTGGCACAAGCAGGCCTTGCCCCTCACATGAAGTAGCTCAGTGCACTGATTAACTTAATCTTCTGTTGTATAGCAGGCTCACTGCATATAAAATGCAGTACTTAGAGGAGAATAGTCTAAAATAAAAGCAGGTGCATAGGGGCTGCGTTGTGATTTCCCTTCATTTGATTCTATTTTGTTTCCCAGAGAGAGGGGAAAAAAGCAGCACAAAGGTACACAGCGCTCCTTGTTGGATTCAAAGAGCAGTATGGCCTTTGTTGTAATCTCATTCTCCAGTCTGATTCAAGGAAATAATACAGTATGTGGAAAAGCAATCTGGGAGAGTGATGCATGAGGGAGGGCACAGAGCCAGACATTCAAACCGTATACACATCTGATCCCAATGAACACATACTGTTCTTTTCTGGGAGCAGCTTCTCTTGGACTGCATGTTTTCAATCATCAGCTGGCACGTAAGGAGATCAAATTACAGTAATGACAATGTTGGAAACATCATTGATTTATTCCTAATTTAATACAGTCTGACTTGTTTAATCTCTAAAGTAATCAAGCAGAGTATACAGGAAAGGTTAATGCATGTGTCACTTCCGGCAGTCACCCGATGCCATTCTTTGTGTTGGTGAGCAGGTGCGGAGAGATTTCGCTTGCCAGCCACGGTGTCCGCTGGGACGGCCTTCCAGAGACAGGCAGGCTATTGTGTGTGTGACGTAAAGGAAACTCCGTTCACAGCTTATTCTCCCACGACGTTCCTCCTTTGAACCTCCTATGGGAAAAAAAATCATCTGAATAGGACCAACACATCCTCCCAAGTGGCACGTCAAAGGGCTCCACATGCCGGTTGTTGTCTTTGTTCGATGTGGGCAGTGAGGAAAAAGTCAGGAATATCAGGAAGAAATCTCAGTAGATGTTTCAGTCCTGCTTCAACTGATAAGAGCCTTTAGAAAAGACATTACATCAAATAGATTTCAAGCTGAGAACCGTTGCCAGCCGAGGCAGATTTAGACATACTGAAACTGTCAATAATATTGCAGGTATGATTAATACAGTATTTTTCTGTGCAGTGTGCACAGCAGGTTCAGTGAAGCAGTTCCAAAATGTGTTCAGAGAGCTCCATTTGATGCTGTGGATGTAATAAATAGACGGCTTCTGAAAAACATTAAGCCCTATTGCAAATGGTTTCATTTGCCGTGACTCTGTTTATGTGAGCTCTAAATCTGTGCTATTTTTTGCTTTATATGAAAGAGCAGTGAATCCTGTTTGAAGTTGTTTTGATGAGCGGAGAACCTTATGGGGTCTAATCTCGTAAAGTTGGGAGGGAAAAGTTGCAATAAGAGACAACCTTGTTAAGTTAAAGGCTCTCAGAGATGCTGGGTATGTGTATGTTCCTTTGAGTTCCAGCGTATCTCCGCTTTTAAAGACGTACTATATGTTTGTTAAGTTCTCACCGTGGGATTTGTGGGAGATCAGTCTTTGAAATAGAGATGGCTGGGTGTTGGCTTGCCGGGATACCAGTCTAGTGTTGGTTACAGCTGGGAAGCCGAATGCAGACGTTTTACCCATCTGGCCAATTGCCCCACATATCATTTGTGGCTACTTTTGATCCTGCAATATTTATGTAAGCTAAATGGGACAATGATGGATCGAATTGGTCCTTGTGGTTTTCAGTGTTTCAACAGGAGAGCCTCTGTCAAATTTTCTGGCCACAGTTATGAAACTCTAGTATCTCTGCTGCGGTGTGCTGCAAATTCTCCTCGGTGTGCACGATGAACATCCCCTCAGGACAATGCTGCTTTTCAAGCCCTCTCAGCTTTAGTCATTGTTCATGCCGACCTCGTATTGCCTTTTTGACCTTTTGCTTTGGTCTCCAATAGTCTTTAGATTCCTGTTCTGGAGAGTAAACATTACAGTACACCCACGACTTCACTAAACAATATTCGCTGGTCTTTGTCTAGTTCGTAAACAAGGAGACAAAAGAGAATATGTACTAGTCTTTTTCACAAAGTGATCCCTGCATTAGAGGGTTAATAATGGCACCAGCTTGATTTTACTTAACTACTCTTTCTTTTGTTTTTCTTCTTGCTGCTTTTATTCTATCAGTACATTATTCTCTTCAAGCTGTATGACTCTTACAACTAGTCATCTGCCCTCTGCCGTCTCTCACATTAAGCTCAGTGACTATTGGTTGCCACAGCACAGTGACCTCTGTCACCACCTATGCCAGCCTCTGTCCCCTGTTTTTCCCACTCTGCCAGCAGATACTCTCCAGCTGTGCTCAATCCATCTACATTTCACTGTGAGCAAAGACTGTAATTGATTCCTGACACTTGTTCCCTGATGTTCCCTCCTTGCCCACCCAGCTGCCTGCTCGTATAAACCCGCTATGCAGGGGAAAGGCAAAGTACAGGGAAGGTGCTGACAGGAGGGCGTCGCCGGAGGTTTGGAGGGGATTCAGCTCCATGCGTTGCATTGTTGTGACACATTGTTCCTCTTTTCTCTCCACCCCTTGTCTCTCTCTCTCTCTTTCTCTCTGTCATACTGCTTTCCTCTCTCAGGTGTCAGCGATGGGCAGTTTGTCGCCACGGCGTTCTCTATACCGGACGTTATCAGACGAGAGTGTGTGCAGCAACCGCAAGGGCTCGTCATACACCAGCTCGCACAGCTCCATGCTGGACCAAGCCATGCCTNCGTGTGCAGCAACCGCAAGGGCTCGTCGTACACCAGCTCGCACAGCTCCATGCTGGACCAAGCCATGCCTAACGACATCCTATTCAGCACCACCCCACCTTACCACAGCACGCTGCCTCCTCGCATGATCCACAACCAGGGAGCATCCAATTTGAGGAGTGAGTCCAGACTCAAAGTCTCACTTTGGCAAGCTTGGTGCAAAGGAAACACATAAAATGAGAAACCTGAAATGTGCACAATACTTCACCATATAGTAGCTTTAAAAACAAAAAAAACAACAGAATTCTGAACAGTCTTATTAAAATACCTNTTTGAGGAGTGAGTCCAGACTCAAAGTCTCACTTTGGCAAGCTTGGTGCAAAAGAAACACCTAAAATGAGAAACCTGAAATGTGCAGAATACTTCACCATATAGTAGCTTTAAAAAAAAAAAAAAAAACAACAGAATTCTGAACAGTCTTATTAAAATACCTCATAGAGACAGTAGGCTCATGTAGGCTTTCTCTGCATGCTTTTCTTGGATTATCATTCCGTCTCTCTTACACCAGATGAGAGCCAGGATATAGATACTTCTTTGAAGAGCCACTTGTGTCCTGCCAATATCATTAGCACAACTGGTACACACTTCAGCGACACTCCTAAATATACCCAACTAATTGGAAGTGGGTGAAGCGGTGTGCAACTTGCAAGGGTCTTGCCGCTCCGTCTGCATTAAGCAGACACCTGTCACTACTGGATAGTGTTCCCCTCTCTACTGTTCTCCCAGCATCTAATGAATATGCAGTAGTGACAAGAGGTGTGATGTGTCCTCCTGTCTGTGCCACTGCAGGTGTTTAAGATCTCTGACATGATCATGCCTATTTTTCCATCAGTAGTGTCATACATGATGTTTCATCCACTTATGTCTCAGTCCCTGCCTGCCTTCCCCTCTGTCCCTCCTGTCTCATTTTCATTCCGCTCCTCCACCCATCTCCGGCTGGCCTTGTTACATAGAACACGGCTTTTGGAAAGATGTTTCTCTCTTTAACGTCTTCTTGCTGTCAACCTGATGGATTCCTGATTGTTTTGAAGGGTAGTGAGAACACAAGGCTCTCTCTTTCCCTCGCTGAAACAGCCCAATTTGGTAAACAGTGAATCACTCAAGCTCCAAGACGCTGGGTAAATTGAAAGGAGAGTGTCAGCATCACCTCAAGCTCTCACTGTCTCTCTCTTACTGCTTCTCAACTCTTGCTTTTCTAAATGCCTCTCTACAGAATGGGAGCTTGTTTATTGCATTCCCTGTCTTTCAGGGCTAAGAGGGAGGGAGGGTGAGAGAGACAGAGGGAGGGAAAGACGATATTGATTGAAACATGAAGACATTCACTTAGACAAGTCATTTATCACCCCTCAGACAGCGTCGCCTTGCGAGTGCTATGCAGAGAAGGTGGTTTTATGTGACTCAGCCTATTGTGCTGTCACATACACACAAAAGCTTTCTTTTCAAAGTTAAAGAGTTTGCAGTTAGAGGCGTCCAGATTAGTATTGGACTTACGCACAGGCATAATTAGATAGGAGTTATTTTACCAAGCTTAGACTCAAGTTAGGTGTTCATAATGTACGGCTGGAGTTAGATAAATATCGTCCCTTTTGGTAGCGTTGACAAGTGAGATTCCTGGTCAATTTGAATAAATCCCCTGCCTCACTCCCCTACCGTCTACGCAACCCACTCCTCTCCCAACCCCTCTTGTCTGTTCTGATGTAAGTTGATGGGCGACTCAGAGATCAGCCCTGTACTCAGGGCAGGCCTAGACACTGATCAGAGTGCCTGCCTGTCTCTGCAGATGAGTTTTGGTTCTCTGACGGCTCCTTGGCGGACAGGTCCAAATACAGCGACCCAGGCCTCATGCCCCTCCCAGACACTGCCACGGGCCTGGACTGGTCTCACCTGGTTGATGCAGCACGAGCCTTTGAAGGTAACCAGCCTGGCTGAAGCTGCTGGCGCCTTTTGTAACCCCCCCACACCTCCACCCCACACACACACCCCCCACCACCTCCCTCCTACTAGCTGCTTAGCGTGTGTGTGTTTGTGTGTCCTTAACCTGCAAGTACTTCCTCGCTTGCATGTGTAGGTTTGTGTGAGCCGTGTGTTTTTGTTTCTTCTAGCATCTCCTAAGTGCTGAAGGAGGTGACTTTTGGGAATCCTTTTGCTTTTTGCGCCTCTGCTCTGAGCCCTTTTGGGATTCCCATCAAGCACTGTAACTGGGGAAAAATGAGCCATCATTTCTCAGCTCAGATATGGAGCCAATTTTCACACCAGAAAGCCAGCAGGTCGCCACTCAGGGGGAGTTCTTAAAGCGAAACCTTTTACTATTAAGCTCTTGGGTTGATAGTTTGGGGTAATTTTAGCTCCTCTCTTAGCCTTCTGTCCATTAAGTCTGAATATGGCCCACTGGAAGGTGCAGGTTTTTCTTTTTTCTCTATAGAACAGACCACTCATCTGGTCCAATCTGCCAATTCCCACCATAGAAATAATTATGATTCATCATCATTTTTTAAGGTAGAGTAGGACTTAAAGGAATTAGCATGACAACATGAGTGATTGATCCCTCTCAAAACTGAAAGCTGTCTTTTCAAACTCTGTTGCCACTTAATAAGCATTGACACATCTCAGCCACTTCATGGTCAGCATCATCACTTTTGCTCTTTTTTTTTTTCCTTCAACTTTAAGTACTTCCTCGACCACTCTCACGCCAATGTATTCCCCATCTATCACGGAAACGCTAACATGCCATGAGTCTTTTTTTTTTCTTCCCCCACGAACTGCCTCTGACCCCGAGACCAGTGAGCAGGCAATGTAGCATGTGACTGCTCATTTGTCATAATTAATGAATACTCTGTAGAGTTTCTTCTTTGATACATTTTCTGCTACATAGCCCGCAGCATATCATTTAACAAGAGTGGAATCAGTGGAGATGATGCAGAGTCTGACTGGCAGCAAGAAGGCAGTTGACACGGCAGCCTAGCTGGCCCAGAAAAGCGCTGCGTAAACTGGAGTCTTGTTGCTGTGCAGAAAGTGGCTCCGGGCTGCTATTGTGCCATGTATGTTTAGACTCTGTTCAAATCCATGGGAGGAAGAGGTTTGAAGAGATGTAAAGCATTTATAGCATTTATGACATTGGTTACGTGGGTCCTGAGAAACTGCTTGTTTTCATCATGCGACAAAACTTGCAGTTCCTATGGAAAAAAAAAAANGCTCTGTTCAAATCCATGGGAGGAAGAGGTTTGAAGGGATGTAAAGCATTTATAACATTTATGACATTGGTTACGTGGGTCCTGAGAAACTGCTTGTTTTCATCATGCGACAAAACTTGCAGTTCCTATGGAAAAAAAAATAAAAGTTGTGCATGCTGAATTAAAAAATTGTGAAATATCAACCACAGAATGCTTTTGGTGCAATCAGTGCAGAAGCTCTTTGCCAGCAATTTGATAATTCCAATATTGCCCCACAAATAAACACAGCACCGAATGTTTTGCTCACGTAGATTGTTGTGCTTTCCCTTCAATATAATCTATTTTTGTTTGGCTTGCAGCCGTTAGTCCAGTAAATCTGGACACCCGGTCACACAAAAATGACAAGCTGCTTTTTTGCGCCTGTCACCGCTTTCCTAGAAGTCTTTAATCTTTCTGATGCAGCCATCGCATATGAGGAAAAATGTTCATTCATATGCAAATGAAAGCTTGGACTCCTTTTCCTGCCTCGTCTGAACAACCAACTCCAGGCTCGATCAGCTTTTGTCTTGGAGTGGATTAGCTTTCATTTGGGGGCTAAATTAATGGAAGGGTTTGCTTAATCTTTTTCTATGAATATGCAGATCCTCCTATCTTTAGTCTCAGACCATGGGCTTGAGAGAAAGAGAGAGAGAGACTGGTTCCTAAAGAAAAGAGCATTACGCTTCAACACTGAGCTGTCCCTAAGCGCTACATGCCAAGTTTGGGTTTTCCACGGGGCTTTGATTGAGCTTAAGGGCCTGATATGGTAATACAAGCATGACTGGTGCCTTATAGCTCTCTGGGATCCAGCCCATTAAGAGCCAAACAGCTGTCAGAGGAAACTCAGAGGGGTGAGGGCACTGGAGCAACACCCAGGGTATTTTATGTGACAGTTTGGAAATGTTTACCACCTTGTTTCTTATTGTCCTGACCACAGATCATTCACTATGGGAGGACTGCCTACTGGTGTCCTGCGATATTGTTCTCCAAAAACGTGCTTAAAACGGAGTCATTCATTCATACAAAGCATGAATGAATCGCTCCATCCTGTCAGGAATGTGTGCATGCGAGTGTGCTTTTTTTTTCCCTGCTCTGTTTTTGTTGCTTTGCTGACTCCATGAAAAGTGTTGTTGGAACACATTTCCTGTTGTTGATGCTGAGGGCAGATTATGACCCCTTATGTCACCTGCTCTGTGTCCAGACCAGCGTGTGGCGTCTTTCTGTACCATGACGGACATGCAGCGGGCCGAGGCTCTGCAGATCTCAAGAGAGCTAACCAGACGGGTGGTGGAGGCGGAGGGCGCAGCACTGGAAGCACAGTAGGTCTCACAGAAAAACACATGCATAAACGCTGAATAACTGAATATATACCTGCTTCTGCATCATCCTATCTTGTCCCCTCTCTCTACCGACAGCAGCTCCCCGTCCACGCTAACTGGCAAAGTCAACCAGCTGGAGGTGATCCTCAGGCAGCTGCAGCATGACCTCAGAAAGGTAACGTCACATACATCAAATTCATCTTTTTGATTATGTTTTTCACGTCAGCAAACAGTGCCTGTCTGTCACATGGTCCAGAAGAATAGACAATGACTAATGGGTGCCCTGCGGTCTGTGTAATATAAACCCGTCCACTTAATTCAATATCCTGCTTCCTTTCCTCATTGTGTCCTGGGCCCGGCCTTTCCCCTCCTCCACTAATGTGCTTAAAACAGAGAAAGGAAATGCACTTTTATCGGAACAGAGAAATGGCTGCTTTGCCATGTTAATGCCTCCCATTTACATCTCACTGACGAAAGACGGATGGGCTTGTAATTACGGGGCTTTTATCAGCCTCTTTTAGTAACCATTTACTTTTGCCTCATGTCCACAGTGTTGATTGTGTGCGTGTGTGTGTGTGGTTTTTTTTTTTTTGTGTTTAGGAGAAAGAGGATAAGGCGATGCTGCAGGAGGAGGTGCAGCACCTGAGGCAGGATAACATGCGACTGCAGGAGGAGAGCCAGACGGCGGCGGCTCAGCTCAGGAAGTTCACCGAGTGGTTCTTTCACACCATTGACAAGAAACCCTGAGAGACTCGCAAAGATAGAGAGAGAGAGAGAGAGAGAGAGAGAGAGAGAGAGAGAGAGCGCGAGAGGGCCTTCACTCCTCCCGGGCACCCTGTCAACTCCTACTTAAGACTCCCAGATGATCCACTGGCAAACAAACTTTGAAACAAACCATTACTGGCCCCCGAGAGTAATGAAGACTCTTTAAAAAGCCCCTGCTTAAGAGACTTTAGTGCAGCCCTTTGTGGAGAGACTCACAACCCTGATCTGGACCTTTTTAGTTTTGGGATCCTCCTCTGTCTTTGGTGCAGGGCTGTTCCTGACATTAACGGTTTACCCATCCTGGCAAACGAGACTCTTGGGAAACCTCCTCATCTCCGGCGCTGGGGAGGAATTCAGAAAGGCAAACCCCACCCCCCACCCCCCACCCCCCCCTGCGCTGAGTCCCTGGGATCTTCTTACAGTAGTGGAATGTAAAGCTCATTTACTGTAGTCAACATATAATCTACCTATGTATGTCACGTCAGTCTACTGTACTGTATACTCAGCTGTACTGTATCATACTGCGCACACTGTCACACAGCTGTTTCTGTGCCGGCCCTCACGGACACAGGAAAGTAGAGAGGGTGAGGTGAGGAGGAGAGGAATGTACTGGACATAATGAAGTGGTACTTACTGTCTGCTTGCACCGAGAGGAATCCACATGTGGCGGTCTTGAAAGTACAGTGGGAGGAAAAATGAATGTAGCTCAACTGAGACCCTTTTTTTTTCTCTGGATTTCTGGCTCCCAAACTCACTACAGTTTCAAAGTTTGATGTTTGGGCCATTTTCTTTCACCTAATTCCACATTTCTTTTCCTCAGTGTTGTAAATGTGGGGTCACATGGCAGTAATTTTGATGTTTAAAGGTGCTTTCCCCCCCCCACCCACCCACCCACCCACCCCCACCCCCGACACACCTGTTTGTCAGTAGTTTCCATTCACTGTCACAATGTCCTAGCAATAACAAAGTGGTAGTTACAAAACTGTGTTGAAAAATTAAAAAAATAAAAAATAAATAAAATAAAAAGAAGTTAGCACAAACGTGAAGAGTTCCTGTGGAGAAGCAGTCGTATTTGACATGTAATGATAAAACAGGAAGAGACTGTGCCTAAAACTCTTGGTTGTAAATGGATTGTTTCTCTTTGCTTTTAGTTCTTTTATAAACACATGCCTTGTCTGTGGCTCACTGATATAAAATTGTGTGTATGAATGTGTGTGTGTGTGTGTGTGTGCACGAGTGTGTGTGTGTGTGCGAGTGTGTGTAGTTTATCACAGCAAAATGTGTTCTTATGCAGTGGTTTCTAGAGCATTAGAGCAAGCGCCAGTGAACCACACTTACAATGCCAAATGTGTTTATTTGTGTAAATATCTGCCACAGAAGTGTCTTGTATTTAACACTATTATTTAAGCTTATTTAACCTAAAGTTGTTTATTTTATTAAGGGTATTTTTTTTCTTTTGTTTTTTGTTTGTTTTTTGTTTTTTGTCGTTGTTGGGTTTTTTTCTGCACTAAGGAGAGATAAAGCTCTGTGTATGTTGTAAAGTGTGTAGCTTGCCAGGGCAAAAAAATATATATATTTAAATATATAAATGATGATTTTGGAGATTCCAACATTTGGATGCTGCTAGATTACAGTTTGCTGGTTTGTATGCTTTTAAAGATGTCTCTCTCCGTAAACTGTCTCATCCCTGGTGAGACACTGGTTGCTTTTTTTTTTTTTTTTTTTTTTTTTTTGTTCTATTTTTTCTGTTTTGTTTTTTTAATAAATGTAGTTGTAAAAATAACTGCTCATTGTGGAAGCATTCTTGTTTTACAAGGTTTTCTTATAGGATTACTAGATAGGAAACAATGAATATAAATGATTCCATACAAATCCCTTAACACACAAAAAACCCACAAATAATAACCAGACTGATCCAAACAAAAAACAAAAAAAATAAAATAACTTCATTAGATGCATTCTTAATTGAGAGCAGAAATGTGGGATTTTGTTAAAGGATAAGATTTAACACATTAAGCATGGCGTTGCTGAAAGACAGTTTCACTTTACCGTCTTGAGGGAGTAGTTCAACATTGGTGGGAAATGTGCTAAATCGCTTTCTTGATGAGAGTTACATGAAAGGATTGACACTCACTAAATATGAAGCTACAGCCGGTTAGCTTAGCTTAACACAAATACTGGAAACAGCGGGAACAGCTGGACCAGCTCTGTCCAAAGGATAAAAACAATCCTCCAACCATCAACACTGAACCACATTCACCAACATGTTATATCTTGTTTGTTAAATCCATTGGAAACCGATCTGACAGCCTTGCTGTGACGACAAGAAGTTATGCTCTTGGCAAAGAAGTAGTGTGCTACACAAGATACCCACTTGATATGTGGATGTATGATTAATAATGGACTGGTATGAAACAGCAGTAATAATTTAGGGCTTGTTCTGTTGAAACATTTGCTGTAGTGGCGTGGTTTTATTGTGTCATACACTGAGCTTATAGACAGAGTAGTTCAGAGACGTAGAACAATGGCATGGTAGCACATTCATACAGTGGGACCGATGACAGTGATCAAACAGAATGCAAATAGAAATGTAGCCAATGAATAAGTCAGTTTTGCATAGAGACACAAGAGCCTGGCCTACATTTTACAATGACAAAGGGAATGATGAAGTCAGGAATGATGAATCAGGATAGGTGTATAGGGGAGTATCGCCGGATGAACTTAATTAACATAAGGTAGACAATTGATCAGAATCAGCAGGGTATATCAAAGAATGGTATGCTAATTATTAAGTCAGCATTGGTAAAATGTGTATTCTTCATCAAAAGAGGTTACAACAATAGTCTGCAGCCAGAATCCAACCACTGACTTTGTGGTCTTACTAGTACACCAACAGTACTTTTCTCCCTTCTTCCTGTGATTATCTAGGATAATGTCAAACATCTTTACTGGAGGCGATGAATGAATTTCAATGCTAAGTTTCTTGGTCCTTATTAACCAACTGACACCTGTTCTCCAGGCTAAGACAAAGAGACAAAGACGAGATAAAGAACTCGAGAGGTTTGAATATAAATAGAGATAGCAAGCTTTTCTATGAGACTTCCTTATCCACTATTTTGTAAACAGCAGGTGTGATAAGACAAACCAGTGGAAACATGAAATTATGATGTGTTTGTGACTTGATTCCCTGTGAGTTGGTGTGCTTTAAATAAATGACAGATGTTGCTTTCACTGCAGGGATGGCAAAGGACCTGCTGAATAATTAATCATAAGCCTTTTTGGGTGTGCAGAGAAAAAAAAACAATTAAATTTGTTTGCTACTTCCTGCATAAACCTCAAGCCCTGCTGCTGGAGTGTGGTTCAATCTATCATGTCCTCTAGGGGCTTGTGGGTATGCAGCTGTTGCATTGTGGGTAGAGCTGGTCTGTGCCATGCCTCTTTTGTGGTGACTTAAATTTTTTCATTAGGCTTACCTGTGCCTGATTTAGAGCCAATTTCAGTTAGCTTGCTTGAAATATGCGTGGGAGTTTATGAAGCAATTTATTTACACAAAGCAGCTCCATCTCAATTTAAAAAAACAATGTCGAACCACTCCATGAATGAATTCGGGGGTTATATTACCAGTCAGCCTGTCCTGACTCTCCTGGGAGGCTAGTGATCTCTGTCTGACCTCTCCATCGAGCCATTCCACACCATGGTCATTGTGTGCGTGTGTGGATGAGCTTTGCGTTTTGGCCATGAGCAGCGTGCAGTGAGATGAAGTAGTTAATCTACATGTGTGTGTGCTGTGCCAGATCAGCAGATGGGAGCTCACACTGGCACAAGGCGCAAGTGTTGTCTGTTTCAAATGGAGGAGGATTCCAGGGTGTGTTATAGAGAGTAAGATCAGGAGTTTTTGACCAACAACTACAGAAAGAGGTGCCAAATGATTCTGGCATCAAGAAAAACTGGAGATATATGAGTGGACAGAGACCTTGTATGAGTGACAGGTCAGTAGGACAAAGGGAAAATGAAAAATGAACTGCAGCAAAAAAAAATGATGCTTAGAGCCAATCCGATACTACAGTAACATGTTGGAATTTTATTAGCCTTGCAAAAATATGCTGACAAGTAGTAAAGTTACACCCAATCCAATTGTTTGAAAATCTCCTCTAACCAGATGGTGAGAGCTTATAGTCATGCAAACCGCATTGATTTCTAATATTTGACTGTGTCAGCAGTTAAAGGATTGAACCTCTGCGTTTCTCCTCCGTTCAGGAGTGGCGGTCATTCACCGCTACACAGATTGGCTGCTCATCACACATAATAGCATGTGACTGGGACACAGTTGTCCCGCTTCCACAGTCCCACAGCAGATGCTCCCCTGCTGTGAGTGCCACCCTAGTCAGGATCATGTTACCAAGAATAGGATTCAGTGTGCCCAAAGCACAGCTGGCACAGCACGGGGTGGTGGTGGCTGCGGCGGTGGTGGGAGGCTATCGACTGGGTGTGGGTCAGCCTGCAGTTATTGCCTGTGTTATATCAAATATCAGTATCAGTTGCAGCACTCAGCTTCCCTATAGGCTAAACAGAATCTGTTTCTGTCGGATTACTGAAAAAACATCAACTTAAATTGCAGGGAATTATTCATTGTCCTGTTTATGTATTATTCAGCATGGATGTTGTATGTAAT
Organism: Rastrelliger brachysoma; assembly: GCA_024605115.1. Lineage (NCBI taxonomy): Eukaryota > Metazoa > Chordata > Actinopteri > Scombriformes > Scombridae > Rastrelliger > Rastrelliger brachysoma. The sequence continues at coordinate 16,476 of JANJYP010030510.1, forward strand.
CCTTGGTTCAATAACTTCATATCATATTTTCCACTTTTGCCAGAAAGTATACAGTATTGACCACTAGTCCACCTTTAAGCTCTGGGAACAGTGAAAAAAAGCTAAATTCAATAGGTTTGCCTTTGGTCTTGCCAGTTACGAAATCTCAATTGTGTTGTGTGCCTGCGAGGCGTAACGGCAGGATTAGCTCTCTCACCTGGACTGTTTATCTGTGCTGCTCATCTCTCCTCTGCAGGCACTTTGAAATTCCCTCTCACTCACTGGGGAGCTGCATCTCACCTATAACACAAAAGGCTGGAAAAGAAAAAAGGCGAGTGGTGGAGAAAAGGAAAAAGGAAGATCCACCAAATCAACAGACAGCCCCCCCCCTGCCAATCTCTCCACCCCAACACACACACCTGCCTCTCAGGTCCCCAAAGGCCTTTGCTATCTGTCAGTCAAGTCACAGGTGACCACCCTCTCAGCTGAACCTAGATTAACATAAGCCGCTGCCTGCCTGGCCTCAATAGAAATCAGAAAGGGTAAAATAAAAACAGGGGAGGGGGGCAGGGTGGTTATAATTTTCCACAAAGGTCATTGCTGGCAGAAAAACCCGGTGAAAACCTCACTAAAGCTCATGTGCTGTAGGCGTGTGAATAAAAAGGAGGATCATGTCTTGTATTCTCTGTGTGTTATTTCACTGCCAAATTAGATAAAGAGACAGGAACAAATAGATAAGACAGAGCTGCTGAGTTATCTTCATTCGCCAAGATGTCCTTGTCTGTTGTCCTTTTCAGCCTTCGAGCAGCGAGCTCTGCTATCGATTCTCAATCGGCTGCTTCCNATTATCTTCATTCGCCAAGATGTCCTTGTCTGTTGTCCTTTTCAGCCTCCGAGCAGCGAGCTCTGCTATCGATTCTCAATCGGCTGCTTCCAGTGCAAACAGCCCCGGTTGTGAGGAGACATTCAAGGCTCGGGGCAGGTGAGTGAGTGGGTGAGTGGGTGGGTGGTGCTAGGAAAACCCCGATCTCTATGCTGACTTTCCTTTTTTTATGTATTGAAGATATTGATTATGCAAAGTTGCACTAGTCTAGCCTGGCCTGTGCGCTTGAGTAGAGGGGTTGTTTTAGAGGGTCATGGGAATATTGATGTCTGGAGGGTGAATGGTAGTTATGCGAGTGGGGGGAGTATAGTAGTGAATAACAAATAACCCCCACTGACCCATCATCAGCAATAAAAGCTTAACTGGAGCTGCAATCGAT
>JANJYP010030524.1:0-28538 GCA_024605115.1 Rastrelliger brachysoma
TGTCCCTTTGCATTATCCAAACCAATCTTTATTCCTTGGCCACTTATACCCTTATACGTGATTGATTTTCATGGGTAATCGATAGGTCCTAATGTATTTTTCTAAGTATATCTCTCTAAGCACACAAGCAGCACTGATACTGGCTTTTTGCAAACCCCAAGAAGCCTATTAGTGTATCCACAGATCTGGAGTGTCTAAGAAGCCAAATATCTGATAGCAGGCGAACGACTGTGATCCATTTTCTCTTCCAGAGAGGCTGTAGCCCTATTTCAGTAGAACAAAGGGAAACGGTTAGCCAAGTGCTACCTCCCAAATGGCGCCTTGCGGGGCCAAGTGTTGCCTCATTACATGCAGAAGAAAATTAATTGAGTAGAAATATTTAATGGCAAAGTGGTATAAATATAGAATTGTGCAATACAATGGGATAACGACCCCATGAAACTTCTCTAATTTGATGTCAGTTGAGATATGTGAGGGGAGATTTTGCCTCCTTTGAAATCAATGTCATTTGCCTGGATGAAGGATGTAGTAGAAAAAAACGGTGGGCCAAAAAGCAAACGGAAAGAAGACCATAACTGTCTGATTTGGTGCTGTGTGGTACAAGTGACAGGTTGGGAGGATTCCTGAACATGTTCACTGAACCTTGATCACTAATACCTTTAACTAGGGAATTAAACTCAAAGAGGCTTTTCTGACATGGTGGCTTTTAGAAAATATCACCGATCCACATCACCCATCTCATTGCTGACTTTAAGCTTTTTGTGAAAAGAATTTTCTGACAAACAAGTCAGGAATAATCGTAGTTTTTGTGCAGGGAGAGTAAATTACCTCAACTGTAATCAGTCAGTTATCAAAAGAGGTGTACGTCATCGTCATCCCTGAGAGAAAAATGTCAGAGCCATGAGACTATAATAAAACTCAAAGTGTATATCACATTTAAAGGGGCAGTGTCTCGACGCAGTCACTCGTGAACACATGCTCTGCCAAGCGGTGACATCACACCTCGGTTGTTGCCATGGGCACCCGTGCTGCCCTTAGATAAGTGCCGGCCTCTCTCTTGGGGTTGCTGAACCAAGTGACAACTCTGTCACATGTCTGGGCTGCAGGACCGATGTCCCTCAGTCCCTGAAGCACAGCAGTGGCAGAACAGAGAGTTCAGTCCATGTTTTCATGCAAGTATTGATTAGGAGCCTTTTTATATTGTTTATATATATTCATGAGGCCAGTATGTACTTTTAGACTAAGAGCTAGAGCCAAAGTGCACAGTAAATTAAAGTTTAATTTGGTGCTGAATGACAAGAACAAACGATAATACAAAAACAGCACATGGTACTGTCTCAGAAACTGGCACTGCAGAAATAGAATCCGCAATAATTCACTGTGATGACACCACTGACAATGTGGGTAATTAAATTAAATACTGTTTTAATAAGATACAATACTGTATTTAAAAGATTATCTGCACCAGTGCTGTATCCGTCACAGAGATGCTTTACCTTGTTTATTCTGCCATCATAGAACAATTCCTAGTCTTTCTCATTTAATTAGTTGGGCCCTCTTTGTTGAGACACCATCATTATTATGATTGATTAAGTCCCATTGATCCAGTAAGACTGGCATTTTAGAACATCTCTATCCTATTTGAATGATAAGCTTTTTTAATCCAGTTCCTCTCATACATGCACACACCCTTATTTGTGTATGGTATAGTTTATGATGAAATATGTTTAATATGCTAAATATGCTTTTATGAACTAAATAACTTCTGTATCCACCCAAATTAACCATAAAGAATTATGTTTTCTTTCTTCTTTATTTAATATCATGTTAATATTTATCTATTTTTTTTTCTTTGTTTATTGTTTTATTTATTCATTCAATCACTTTCATGTGTCGGAGACTAATATCTGGGGGGCGGTAGGGCTCAGGGTTACAAGGGCCTAGTCAGACAGGGTGGGGTGTGTGTAGACTATACAATAAAATGTGAAGACACAGTAATAATATTGTAAATTCAAAGAGCTAATTTCCAGTTGGCATCCCCGTTTAGTTCATAAATGGGAAATTAATGAACATTAGAAAACAATATATACAGTGACATCTGGACTGTTGTAACTGAGAAAACAGAGGTGACGTCACATTGGAGAGAGCGGCCAAGCCAGGTCAAGTTTAACAATAATAAATATGGATTGAGGCTGGTATGCATCCAAGGCACCAGGAACCAGGAATAAATTGAATTGTCGTGTCAGGAAAAACAATGCAGAACTGGAGAGAGTAGTGAATGACCTAGGTTAGTGCAAAACTCTTAAGTTTGAGTTACTTTTTTAAAAATCAAACCTGTAAGTTGCTCCTAAACTAATTTAGTTAGTCAGTTGAATTGATCTTTGGCAAAGCCCTGCCCCCTTAGTTACTGTTACTAAGCCCACCAAACAACCTCTGTTAACAACATGGCCTATGCTGGGGCAGCTCTTCCTGCTGAACTTTTGTTCACTTTTTACAAAGCAGTAAATTAAGCCACAAAGGACTGCAATATGCTTGTAATGATCAAAAAGCCATCCAAATAGAGGCCAAAGCATACTGGACACAGTCCAAAAATGAACCACTGCATAGCCTGCTAATCAAGACAGAGGCTGGGACTATGACTATGACTATGTCAGTCACATAAAGCTGGGTAGGTCTCTATTCACTATTATAATGGTTATTGCAAAGCAAAAGGACTAAGCATGTATAATGTTGCATTCATTAGTATTGTGTACTAGTTTATCAACAACAAGTAGGCAACATTAGCTGTAAATAATGACGTAATGTTTTGGTTAGCTCCATGAAGTTTCATCTGTTGTCATTGAGCAGATTTTATATAGATATATACACTAATCTGTTATATTATAATTTGCACTCTAACATGTTAGTAGTGTGGTAGTCAGACATTTTTGGAATTTATATACACAGAATAATAAAATTGATCTGAATGAATGATCTGAACTCAAGGTCCACTCACTTGCTTTTTTCAAAGCTTTCAATCAACTGCTGACCATGAGATGTCATTGAAAGTAAATGGACCTTGAGTTGAGATTATTTGTCAAACTACAATGCTCAACATCAGAGATGAACTTTTACACTGACTCAAATAGATTTTCAGTGCAATAAATCACTGTTGTATTGTCAAAGCTGCACTATGGAGTTTTTCTTTTAGACAATAATTATTGTCACTCAGGGCAAAGAGGGTAAAATGGTAAAAAATATACAATAAACTTTCCTGATAGTTTCCTTCCTCATAAAACATCTGCAACGATGATTTTTTTGCTTTGGCACATTACCACCTTCTGTAGATCTTTGGGATGGCAGGGAACCATTGGCAGGAAGTTTGTTATGTTGTGTGTTCATGTGCTTACTCATGCTTATGCATGAGGCAAAACAAAATGGGGACCCACTCAAAAGAAACTGGGCAGTGCTACTGGAGGACAAAATCTCCAAAGGGTGCCTTTAAACATGACATCTGACAAAATTACATGTAAAGAGGAAGTTTTATGACAAATCACAGGATCAGCTCACAATATGATTCTACAATAAGTCAGTGATTGATAATACTGGATTATTTCTCAGCCCTTTAATTTTACACACTACATATCATTATGCAAAGATCATGAAATGTTGAAAAATCTACTTACCAATTTCAGACATCTCAGGGACATTGGCCAAGTATGTGTCCTTTGTGAATCGTGGCTCATTGTCATTGATGTCATGGATCTTAATGATGAACTCAGACTCGCCTTCCAGCGCCTCATTTGTGAAGCGGTTGACAGCTTTAGCGTGGAGGATGTAGTAGGCCTTCTCCTCCCTGTCCAGCCTCTTGGTGGCGTGGATGTCCCCGGATTTCTCGTCTATCCTAAATAGGGTTCCGGCTCCTTCCCCGGTGAGGACATATCGCACACTTCCATCACCTCGATCTGAATCTGAGTGAAGCTATGGGAAAAAAAGAAAAGAAAGTGTGATTAATGGTCCCTGTGACACCAAAAAAACAATTTTGAACAACAGTTTGTCATTTTAATACATTTCCACTTTGCTGCTCTCTTTTGCTAATTGCAATAGTGCAGGAGTGATTTCAGACCAGGTTTATGAAAGCTTTCAAATTTGCTTAATTTGCTTTTATAAACACAAAGTGTCAGCTAGCTCTTTCCAGGGAAATATCTCCTGATAAGTAGAAATAGCCACAGCGAACAGAAACTTCTTCGAGCCCACAATAAAGAAGATAATTACAGTACTGGCTATAATGCATGATTGACAAGTGATTTCTGAGAAGTGTGTGCATTAAAAAAATATCCCAGCAATAAGCACTTTTTACAAAAGACGTCAAAAATAAAAATCAAATTTCAAAGCAAAATCACAGTTTTCCACTCAAGGATTTCGGCTACACTGCACATATCAATGATCTGACCAATCTGGTCCTTGGCAAAGAAACACTGACAGCTTTGATAAGTGTGCTTGGTGTTATTTAACAGATTCATATCATCTTTAGTAAACTGTCATCACGCTACAACGATACACGCTCGTGGCTTCACCTCGTCTCTGTGAAATTCACATCCTGCCAAGAAGAAAACACACAGCCAGAGCATTTAAAATGTTGCATTTTCTTGTATTGCTACATGCAGGTTGTCATCATGTCTTTTACCGCAGGGCCACACTGGCATTTTCACAGTGCTGTAAAACAGAATGCCAGTGGGTCGAAGTCTGTGAAGTACCAGCATGAGTGCGTGCACGTCCATCGTCTGCCAATTCCTGATAGATCAGCGATGCCAGAGGACCACAAGAGTCCACTTGTCTGTGGATCTTCTCATTATTATTTGCTCTCTCCCTCTCTATCTCCTGTTTAATTTTTTTCTGCATGAACAGCAGCTTAGCATGCTCTGACATTTTAATTCCACCACCAAATCCCCCCAACATATTTATCTCCGAGAACTCATCAAAAGCTTGTCCAGTCATTTCCCCTCCCACTGCTTTCCTGCCTACTTCCCTTTCCCCCTCTTTAATAACCGGGGACATGGTAATAATTGCTGGGGGAGGTAAAGGGCAAAAGGAGGGCACATGTTTGCAGACATTGGCAAACATGTCAAGAGCAAACTGAAGCACAGAGTGTATTGTGGGCGTTATCTTGTAATTCTAAGGTCTGTTATTGACACCTCGTTAACTCAAGTGAGCCGGAATATTTGATTTTGACCATTTGGATGCATATTTCCCTTAGAATGAGAGTTGTTGTTGTGTCTACCGGCATTCTTGGCTCTGTCAGTGGACAGACTGAGGGGGGATATTGTGCGTTGCAGCTGGGTCACGTGGGAGCACATTGCAAAGTCTCCCTTCTCATCATATATTAAAAAGCTTTTCATCCCAGGTGCTCGGAAGCTTTACTAATTCATGCTGTTTTATCAGGGCAAAGCTGGCACATGTGAGATGAACAGCTTTGTGGATTAGCATCTTTAACACTATTTTGTTTGCCTGCTTGAACGCTGGTAAAATGACTGTTTTCTTTCCTTTTTCTGTCTGTCTAACCAAGCCAGTCGAATGTGCTGCAGAATTTTACCATCTTCGGATTAGGATCTAGAGTGTAGCACTGTTTCATTCACCCACTTGAATTCTGGTCAAAACAACTCCAGCTTTTTTCTCTTATTCTCTCTGTCTAACCAAGCCAGGAGAATATCCTGCAGAATTTTATTTGTTTTCTGTTCTGCCTTACAGTACGTGCTTCCAAACAAAGACTCAGTTGGCTGAAAACAATCCACTTCAACATTATTATCTTTCTCCCGCTGTTATAGCTGCAATGTCCTTTTCTATGATTGTCTATCAAGCTGCCTATCTCTGCCGGCACAACAATTCAGTTAATAACCGTTGAGTCCTCTCCTTTCGGCTGAGATGTGAGATAGACAGTGTGACATATGCTGTGTCGACTGTCATTTCTATGGAAACAGAGAGATCTTGTGGTTCTGAAGAGTTCCTCCTCACTCCCCTGAAGGATATTACAAGACAGCTCGAAGTATCGAACTCTAGCACCTGCTGCAGTGACCCTGTCCCTCCCAGTTACCCACCTTGCTGGTGAGCAGAATTTACTGCTGCCCTTCTACTCAAATTAAGAGGAAAAAAAAACCTCTTCTAGAAATCAATGTGGCAGGCTAACGTGCATTCACAATGGCCCTTTGATCAATTTATATTGAAAATACAATTAAACTGTCACAGGGGAGAAGAGAAAGCCACATGTGCATTCAGTATGGTCACCAAGAAGCCCTGGCACATCAGCAGTTAGCCTTTTCTCCTCTGCCCTACTATGGTACCAAATTGTAAAAAAGGCATGACAATATAGCCATTTACACTGAGACTTATGGCCATTTTCACAACCAGAATCATGGTTATTGTCAAGAAGGTTTAAACATAAAATGAATTTGCCTTGGTATTGTTTTGGTGCATAACAATAACAAAATTACAATAAAAATATATTCTAAGTCAGAAGAGCTGCAACAGGTTTAAATTTTGAAAATTAAATAGAAGAAAATAGACAAAATATTCACAATATTCACACTATATACACGGTGCAATTTATAATAATTATTATTATTATCATTGTTATTATTATTGCTATAGGTTCCTCCAACAGACCAAGTTAACTTGTGACTCTAAATTACCAGAAAAGATGATAATAGTGATGGTGATGATGATGATGATTATGAGAGCAGAGCAGAGCCAGAATGATGCTGTTAAAAACGGAGCTGAAATCCACAGAATCCTGACGTAGCTTGCTGCAGAGTCCAGGTGCTGGAGGAGTAGGTGTAAGGCCATGTTTACTGCATTGTCAACAAACCTTTTGGCTTTGTAAGCAAACTGCAGGGGGCCCAGGAGTGGGTCTGTGTTTTTTTTAGGTGGAACAGTGCAAGCCACATAAAATGCTTCATTACCACAAACGTCAAGGTGACAGGTTTGTAGTCATCGAGCCTGTGGTCCTGGTTTTTTTGGGGACAGGGATGTTGGTGGAGGTCTTGAAGCAGGCTGGTACATGGCATATCTCCAGTGAGGTGTATAAAATAAAATAAACATCAGAGACAGCTGATTTGTACGGTAATTCTGGGTGGCAGAAGAGACATAGTCTGGTCCAGCTACTTTTGTGGGGGTTCTGTCTCCTGAACCGCCTGTTAATATCCCAGGATGGAGAGTCATCAAAAAGGGGGGGTTCAGAGATGGACAACTGACTCCCACTGAGTTACTGAGTAGGGAGAGGAGGAGCTGGTGGATGTAGGTGGATTCACGGGTGATGGTGTCAGAACTGGCTTGTTGCCTTTCAAACAGTAGAGCTCTTTTGTGTTGTTGGCCACTCACCAGTTTTTAGTGGAGTAGGGGGCTGTTAGTTTGTAGATAGTGATATTTCTAAGGCTGAATAGTTGCTGTTGCAGTTTCTCAGAGTATTCTCAGACTGTTGGTTACAGTCTTGAAAACGTCAGCAAGTTGAAGCATATGAAAAGATCCTTCATAGCTTCACTGGCCCACTTTTTAAATGTCCTCACAGTGGGTTTAGAGAGTTTTAATTTCTGCCTGTGTGCAGGAATAAGAGAAGGAATCTGATGGACTATAGTGTGATCAGAGTGTCCCAGAGTGTCCCAGTGTAGCACGGGGAGCAATGTGATATGCACTGTTGATTGTACTGTAACAGTGATCTAAGTGTTCTCCTCTGTCCAGCATTTAATCAGCTGACATTATTTAGTGAGTTCATGACTGAGATTCCCTTTGTTCAAGTCACCAAGGACAATAACGAAAGTGTCAGTTCCACACAGAGCACACGCTGTGCCTTCTGCACATGAGTCTGCTGTGGAATGTAAAGACTGACCAAGATGAATGAAGTGAATGCAATGGATAAGAGAAAGCTTTACAGTTTAAAAAACAGGATTATGGTGTTGCAGAATCATTGTAACATCTTTACACCAGCTACTGAAGTTCATCTAATTTATTGCACAATGACACATTGCACAAAGACACATTTCTGGTAACCAAGTGCATATTACATGTCCAGACATATAGGCATGAGTCCCTGTACACCTTTGACCAGCGTAAATTTACAGGAATAGTCTCTATGATGTCCCAAGCTCTTCTTTGGTGAAAGAGCTTCAGGCACTGTAGCAAAACACTTGGTCTTAAATTTAAAGAGAAAGAGCACAAAGAAATCCTTCTAATCATGTCATTTCTTTCTATAATTGTAGCCTAAAAGCCTTATCTTCTGAAATGAATAGTATGACATTTTGGGAAATAGGCTTATTTGCCTTGTTACCAAGAGTTAGATGAAAAGATTGATTCCACTCTCATGTTTGTATTGTAAATATAAGCCTGCAGCCAGCAGCTGGTTAGATTAGCTTAGCATCAAGTGGTTGTTTTTATACTACAGTTTTTGTACAGATCAAACAAACAAGACATAAAATGATAAGTGGTGAACTTTAGAGATGCTGGTATGTGGATTTTGTTACCTTTGAACACAGCCAGACTAGCTGTTGCCCCAGATTTGCAGTTTTTACATTAAACTTCTGCTGATGGAGTAAACTACTCAACAATTCAAACAATGTCATTATAGCCATTATTTGTCACAGACAGTTATTTGTTTCAGTAATGTTATAATTAAACATGTGCATCTTAAGAAAGAACAAGGAAACTTGCTATACTCAAGTCAAGAAAAATGAAACTGAATTTCAAAAGACTTTAGACAAGTTGCTTTGAATTGGAAACAAGATCAAGTTCTATTATTTATAGTGAATCAGCTGTGAAGATTTTCCAAAAAGCATTTACATGTATTTCAAAACCTTTCATTTAATTAGCCTTTTCTGTTAAGTGATGCATTTAAAAAAAAAAAAAAATTCATACAGAAGTACATATTTATTTCTATTCGTATGTGCTTCATCTTTCAGTTTGAAGAGGGCTGAGAAGTGAAGTGGTACTCATCAGACATCTGTGCGTGAGAACTTATAAGCGAACCGTCTTTGTGAAATTAATCAGCTTCAAGTGCAGCAAATGTTAGTGCAGGCTCGATCTGGTCGCCATTTGTGCTTCACTTGAGTTAGGCCAAAAAGATGGCACTGGAAATAGGCTGCTTAGGGCAATTAGCCAGTTAGCCTTTAAGGCCTTGTGTCCTGGCCTGTCGAGAACTGGCTGCCTCCTATGCAGCCAGATGGTAGCCTCAGACTGTGAACAAAAATAGCCTATCAAAATGTCTGTTGATGTGTAAACTTGAGATAGGCGGTCAGAGTGGCTGAGGCTTTTAGGTGAAATGTCAGTTGTACATACATTTCTCTCATGCGGATATCCAAGATCTATTGGGGTTTTTTTGTCGCTGTATGTTATTTTTTAATTATGAACAATTCTCATCAGCATGTATTTACTTCACTGCAGGGCTACAGCTATGACTGAGGACACCAAGGCCATGTCCTCAGTGTTGTTTCTGGGGATTATATTTTTTCCCAACACACAACAGAAGGATTTTAAATTTAGACTCAGAGAACACAGTGTGTTTTTTTAAGGCTGATTCTCTGGTTTATTTGGGGTTATTTGAAGCTATATTTGTCTTTATGTTGGATTTATTTATTTTTAAAAGTTTTACACAGGAAAGTCTCACTCAAGTTGCTTTTTTATTTTAAGTATTTACAAAATGAAGGAAAAATGTCCTTGATTTTAGTGGAAACATGTGTATTATCCTACATTAATTTCGGGAAATTGATTTTTTTTTATTATGAACAAGAAATGACTTGGTAAAATTAAGATTTATTGCAATGTAGGTAAACTACATAAACAAAAGTCAAACAAAATAAGGTTAATGAAACAACATGTAGATCAGTATGTAGGCTGATATGAATGTACAAAAATGTAATTACTTTTTGTTGACAATTATAACTCAGAATATCTAAAATCATGGCTACAGCACTGCTTCACTGTCATTATATATTTTCCCCTCACACAACCTGGCTGACTGAATACTCTATTACAGAGACAAGACCTGAATGTTTGATGATAGAAAATCAATTAATCTCAACCTGACAAAACCAACGGGAGTCTGAAACAGTACCAGGCAGGTGATAGCATGGAAACAATTGCAAGGTGCTGCCGCAATGTTGGCGTATCTCGCTCAGACATCACTTCGCTCTTGCGATGTTGTCGGACAGATGTTTGCTGGGTCTCCTCTCTGCATGACCTCATCACACCTCTTCCACCGCCGTTCACGCCACGAAGGAGAGGAGCATAATTGAAGTCGCCCCCTCCCGACGCACAAGCGGGAACTTATCGCCTAATCAACAAACACTGCCAATGTGTGCTCCGGGTCGCTGCTGGAGACTGCAGGGTTTGCCATGGCGTGGGTACAGACAGGCCTGTGCCATATTGCAATCTCCTTGCCTCTCTGCCAAGGTGAGCAGCTGGTAATGGGAGAGCATGAACAGAGACCAAAAAATCCCCACCCCCCAAGAACAAACACACAAATCCCTGCACCTTTCCGCTCCGTTGCCATAAGACGTTTGAGTCCTTCCCTGAGGTTGCCTCAACCGCTGAGTCATACAGAACTGGGACACATATAATGTCTGTGTTCATCTGCTTTTTTTATTTCCTCTGATTTTCAGACCATTACTGGGGGCCAGTATTTGCAGGCGTGTGTATTTGCGTCCACACTGTTTTGTTTGTTCACATACGGAGAACACTGCTCACTTGCTAGGGACTATGTTGAGGAGTCTACCCACTAGGCCCAGAACCACTGGGGCCTATCAGGGGCTGTAAATACTTTATGAGATATGATAGTGCAGCACAAACACTCCTCAACCACAGGCCATTAACCATTTTCAGTGGATATGTGCCCTTTGGTAAAGTAAGAAATAATGAAATAAACAAACATTCTCTACCCCCAGTGACAGCCCAGGCCCTCCAAGGCCTGTACGCAGCTTGCCTGCTAATGAGAGGCAGTGTGTACGATTCCCCTCCTGCAGGGAAAAAAAATCATTGGCCAATACAGCAAGATTAGCAAGATTAGCAGCCAACCAGCTTCCCAATAAGGCACTGCCAGAGTCCACCCCACCCCCCACCCCCACCCCTTCGCGCCCATCTCAATCGCTACTCTTAATTCCTTCCTCTTCCAACTCTTTTTGTTGCGCTTGTTCAAGAAAGATTGCAATTTCATTTGTTAGCACTTCACAACTCGATAAAGCTGTTGTAAAAGAGAGAAGAAGAAAAAAAAAGCAACCGGGGAGATTGAGTTTCTCAAATAACTGGAGATGGGATGTTGTAATTCAAGTGTGGTTTCATCATTCTATCTTTTACTGTGTGTCAAGAGCTGTTCCCTTGTTTATAATAACCTGCCATTGTGTTATTTCCAATTCATTTTTTTTTTTACCACAAACACAAGTGATTTTGTTACATGCTGTGTTCTCTGGTTGCCATGATGTCACTAGCAATGACAAAAGCTTTCCCTTTTGTGTTTCTTGTAGGTTTTTTTGTATTTTTTTTTTTCATTTAGACTACATTGTGAAAACATGGCCTCCACCTGAGGATATAGATGCAGATGGTTGCTCTCTATGTTGAGCCATGTGTTCAACTCAAAAGCTATTCATTCCTTTTAGAGCCTAATTCATCACTTGTACTTTATCTAGCAATTAACAAACAGTAATTGCAATCAGATAAGATCTACGTACTGCAAGCCTATGTGACAACTGGCTAGTGAGCTGACAATGAGGAAAAGCACCCAGCTGCATGCACTTGGGGGGAAAACAACAAGCGCTTAGAGTCATGATTAAGTGCGGAGCTTGAAGGTTGATGCCTTAATGGCATCTTCAGGAGACAGGCTCTTAGGCCGTGGCCTCTGACTCTCTAAGTGTATACCACACTAGATAATCCATTCTTCTTTTGCTATTAGTCCTTTTACAAGCTAAAAGGATGAATGGCACATCAATCAGCACTCTCTAAAGACAAAGTGGTTTGATCATGCTTGGTACTTACTTTTTATCTTTGTTCGCTTTTTTTTTCTTTTCTACCTTTTGTTCTTTCTCGTATTTGTTCGCCTCATACTATAGCGAGTGTTGTAATCCTTTTAGGCCGAGACTGAAAGTCAGCCCTCACTCTGGGAGGACGTATGTTGCAGAATCTCATTTGGTTGGATGACTCTATCCTCCGTGGACACATGATAGGAATGCAAAGCACTAGCCCCATTCAACTCCTTGCACAAAACAGCCTTTCTTCCTCCTCAGTCGTCCTGACCTTGCCACGACGTTCACAATCTCCTCAATTACAGTAGGTTGGAAGAAGAGACTGATATCTTGACTTCCGCTCCGCTGCATGTAAAGCAAGCATTATTTGGCCCGTCTTCTTGTACATCCCCCAATGTTATCTGGGTCGACACTACGTTTTCATTTTGTTGAACAAATAATACCTTTGGAGGAAGTCATATTTTACTGTAGGGCAAAACAGCCGCTTTAGGATGCCTTGATGTGAGTGGAATGGACATTGTGCAAACAGCCACAGAGCTGACAGTAAGCACAAAATATATTGGACAGCTAACAGCAAACAAAGCCTGAGGATGGATGGATGGAAGTCCGATATACAAGCATTAGCCAATCGGAGTATCATGTCATGTCGACTAGCAGATGATATGATGATTCTCGTATTCTCACAGAATGATACACTCATATATCTCATGTATACAGGATGTAATTTGTTCTGAAGGATCTCATTATGAGGAGATTTTTTTTTCTTTGAGTTTGGAGAAGATGATTATGTTATCTGACAGTCCATTATTCTACTAAAAAAAGGCACCACAGGTTTTTTTCTCTTTAGTGCCATTATAGAATCTAAACTTTCCAAAGTCATGAATTAATTTGTTTTTTTTGTGTGTGTGTGTGTGAGACTGAAATATGTAAATAAAGCAATATCTGGTGAAATTTGCATTAATTTGGATTGATGGATAGGGGGAATTAAAAAAAGAAGCCGCAGAGGAAGTCCAGCTTCATAAATATGTATTGACAAGACAGCACATAATGAGACATTTTTAAATGAACAAAAATAGCAACTTTTCAAATGTCAGCATGTAAAAAGTTCAAGTTGTGCTGTGTTGACAGTGACTTTGTGAAAACTGCGAAAAAAAAAGTAGTAAATTCCCTCAAGTATGAACAAACAAAGAGAAATCAAGGAAAAGACAGTGAATGAGGCAGAGAGACTGAATGCTGTGGAGTTAATACATGAAGGCCGCAGGCAGTTTTTGAGTTGTGTGTGAAAATCTGAGACTGAAGATGCTGCTTTGTCTTTGCATTCATGTTTGTCACTCAAGTGGTCAATGCTGTGATGCTTTCACTTCTTGGAGTACAAGTATCTTTCTGTTTCTTCTAATGATGCTGTTTCAGTTTCTGTATGTGCCACTCTTTTCATTCTCTGTTCAGCTGTGGTGGGTAGTTGTGCTGCTCACGCCAACTACTTCCTTTATTACTAACAAACTGCTGTCAGAAATGGAAAAGCAGATGGGTAGAGATCACATCTTGAGGGAGATGTGAGAGGTTCGGTTGAGCCAAAAATGCAAGTTTGATTTAGTCCAAAAAAATTTTGTTAAATACCCATTCAATTTTTGGAAAAGAAAAAAAAACTATGTAGGAAAAAGATGAAATCAAACTCAATTACAATTACACAAGACACCCAGTCGACAGAAATAACCTGACAGACATTACACTTTTTTAAATTCATTGCTGTAAAAGCAAGATACTGTTCATCAGTCTGTTTTTTTTTTCTGTACACAACTCCTGCCATCAGCTTTTTATTCATAGTGCCAATATTATACCTAAGTTCCAAAAAACTATACTGCAGAAATTTATATATATGTGTGTTCTTAAATGTAGAAAAAATAACTTTGGCTTAATAAATTAATCTAAAAAAGAAGAGACTATATTGCAGTTAGAGAAATCAATATGTAGTTGTTGACAGATCTAAAAATGTTTTATATATTATATGAGCAATTTTATGGAAAGGAAAAACATTGAAAGTACACTCTTAAACTACCTTTCCGACATACTGCATGTCTGTCCCGGTGTACTCCTCCAGCAAAAAGAACTGGTTCCACATCCAACCCCGTTTGGAGCGCTTCAATGGCACTCCATTGGCGTCCTGTCCTGTCAGTCCTGTGGACCCCCTCCGCCCCCCTGTAGTCCTTCGTAGGGCCCTGAGTCCGTATCCAGGAGAGCTGAAGTGGGCCATGGCCCACAGCACCATCAATATGCAAACTTTCCTTCTATCCATGTTAACACCTCCACACTCTTGTGTCTTCTTCCCCCTCAGTGGTCTGTGTCCAGCAGTCTTTGGTCAGAGTATCGGATCGGTCCTCATGCTGTAATCTACTGAAGCAGGAAAAGTTCCTCAGTCTCACATAGGGCGGCAACCAGCACCTGGAACATTTACACAGAAAAACAGACTGTCAATACTGGGAGGGGAGGCAGCAATTTGTTACTAAAGAAGCTCTTGTTTCATAACATGTAGTCAAGACCAACTCAGTTGAGCTCCAAGCTTTTTGAAGATGCAGCACGACTGAAATCCAGTGATGGTGAGAAGTAGAAACTAAGAAAGAGAAACAGACTCAGAGAAATGTCTTCAAATATGTGCTTCAAGTTTTTGTTAAAAATCAACACTGATGAAAATTTATGAAGTTAGTTTTGGACCAAAAACTGCAAAACTATAGTAACAGAACCACAAAAGGACGCAGAAAGTAAACACTACGAAAAGAGTAGAAATTTTTTAAATGACAAATAATAGGACTGTGTAAATAAAATCATGTTGTCTAGTTTTGTTGAGTAAGTACTGCCATATTCAAATTCCTCTTTTCTTTTTCTGTACCATCATTTACTGGTTAGATGCAGTACACTGACTGACTTTTAAGATTTATTATCCTGTTTGATGTAGAGCTTTTGGTGTTAAGTAATCCCCCAGCTGTTAGCATGCATGCTGTTGACAAGGTTGTTAACAGTGACTCTATTAATTTAATTTCAAATATATAAACTGAAGCAATATAGTCTAAATTCAGAAAATGGGAACGCTTCACCTGAAAAATGTCACACTCAACAAGGGATTTTCTGCAATTAAATACAATTTCCTTGCTTTAACAAGAGAACGAGAGGTGCTGAGGTGACATTTAATCCAAAATGGTGCCAAAGTCCAATAGACCATTTAAAACATTTTTGCTTGAAGCCCTAAAAAATTTGTGTTTATTAATTTAATTGAAAGGTTCTTCTTAAGGATTGTGCGGCCTTTTTATGTTTTTCATTTCCCTTTGCTTTCAGACTTTTCATCCTCATACTGACCTCCCATACTGTGCTGAAATGATTACTTGATTGAATGAGTAATCATTGGAAAAAATGTAACGCCTTTATTGAAGTAAAAATGACAAAACTTTATTGGTTCCAGCTTTTTAAATGTGAGCATTAGTGGATTTTATTTTTTTCTTTCAGTTTAACATTGATAGAAATTAAAAATACTTTGGTGGAGTTAGAAAAAAACAGAAATTCCAGGAGAGTGTGATGGGCATTTTAACTATTTTCTGACATTTTATAAACCAGACAATCAAAAGATATACAGATTTCTCAGTAGTGAAAATAATTGTCAGTTACAGTCTTTTTCCCATTTAAGTTAAATCTGCAGTAAATCTGTACTAAACACTGAAATACTCAAACCAGAAGATGAGACGAACACGATAAAAGTGATCTGGAGATACTTGACAAAATGTAAGACAGCTCTGAATGTGATTGACTTTTTCTGCTCTTACTCACATACAACCCTATCCAACCAAGCCCTGATATACATTCATGTGCACACCCATACTGTATGCTGAATGTCACTCATCTGATTGATGGGCAGGCTGAGTGCTGCCTCACCTGATAAATATCAGATTAGAAATTTTACACATCAATGTATAGGCTTACATCTTGTACAGCACATGTAGAGCTACTTTATCTGCATTAAGCCTCTGAATCAACATCTAATGGAGTGCAAGACTCTGTGTGGAGCGGCCCGTTCTATCTCTTTAAACAATCTGCCTCGGCACACTTTGTTATCAGACCCAGCAGAATGCCAATGGAGACCCTGGGCAATGTCAACCCCAGTTTATTACCTTAAGATCACTGTAAAGATACTGAACAAAATGACTGTTTGCAAACCAGGGCCCTGATGTGGGCAGCACAATATCTTTGCTCTGTGTCTCTCAATCATTTCTCCCACCCATCCCCTTTCCTCTTTCTATGTCCGTCATTCTCCGAAGGCCAATGCAGTATTTGCCAGCACGTTGCTGGCAAATGTGAAAAAAAAGGGAACAGAACAAGAGAAACAGCGCAGGATGGAGGTGGAGGAGGGGTAGGTAGAAAGAGAAAGAAGGCCATGTATTCTGCTTTTGTTCTCATTATTCCTCCCTGGCTGGGCGATATCCAGGCCGCCAGTGTTCACCGGCTGGGGTTTGGTAGGAGGGTTATCAGTGGGTCCGCTGGGGAGTGTCTGCAATGTTCCTCCATATCGCACACTCTCAGGAGGTGGGTGAAGGGAATAGGGGTGTGTGGCGTTCGAAGGTGCAGTCTAACTCTAATGTATGGCAGGTCTGGTCAGCTTCCCTCATACAGTATGTTGGGGAATGAGGAAATGATGTCTCAGGACATGAATTAAGTACCCTGACCTGCATGGAGGAGTGGAGCCAGACAGACTGAAGGGAGTGAAGGAAATGGAGCGAGAGAAGAGGAGTGAGAGGAGAGGTACCGGTTAAGGTTAACAGAGCCAGTGGTGCTGTCACAATACCGCAATTTTGTCATAGATATGAGCGCTAAGTTTAGTATCTGAAACTCTGATACCAGAGAACTAAAGAAAAACCATCAAGCAGTGTCACAGAAGAACCACTCTGCTTTATACAAACAGATGTCTCACCACATTGGTTGAGATGGCTTTGTAGCAACTTTTTGTACAGGGGTTTTGATGTTGACTGGGTGTCTTTGTTGGCTCGATAAACAAAATACAGTAGGTGCATATTTCACTCCTGTGCCAGTCTGTCAAGCTGTATGCGGTAAAGGATTTAGTTCAAAACATTACAGAGTTTGATACACTGTGTGTTTTCAGCTATTTTGCTTTGTATATCCTCCTGGCAGAGGTTCAAAAATACAGTTTGACTATTTTATTTACTTTCACTCCTACAAGCCCATCCCAAAGTCCACTAAGGGCACAGCCTCCAACATCATGCAAAAATGCCTGTCGACCAACCGCTTTTTGTCCAGACAGCTGTGGTGTAGGTTACTTTGCCTCAGTTTGTGGACATCATGGACCACACATGTCCATGTTTATAACTACAAATTGTAGTTATAAACAGTTTTTCATATGGTAGAAGGAGAGGATTACAGACCGATAACATGAGAATACGAAGTGTGAAAACAAGAAGATGTAAGGTCATATAGACAATCAAGAATAAGACAAAGACAACAAAACAGACGACTTGCTAGCATATAAGCTAGAGAGGTACCTGGAGGAACAGAGGCCTAGCCTAGCAACAAACCCGAACAAAACATGTAACATTATTTTCGGTCTTCTTAGAAGCAGTGCAGCTCAAAGTAACTTTATAAGATATAGTCTGTGGCTTCAGTTTGATATTTATTGTCATGAAATAATGTTGAAGACACTAGCTGTCACTTCCTATAGACGTAGCATTGTCAGCATTCATTAGCTCAAAGGGATTAACTTGGATTGTTTTTTGTTTTTGTTTACTACAGTATGTGAACAATATTTTTTTCCTCTAACTGACCACTCATCGATTGGTTGAAGAGTAATTACAATTTTTATTCAAACCAATATTTTCTTTGGTTGACTACAACCCTAAATGTTAAAAAAAAGTCTGTCTTTATTGAATCATCGTTTAAGCACTTCTAATTTAACTGTTATGTTTGCAGACAGATAACTCGTGAATATTTTAATGTCATGTCTTATTTGTATGAAATGATGGAGAATAGTATTTATAAGAGTATTGATAAGTATGGATGAGCTGTATCAATATTGATAGTGGTAACAATAAATTCCTAACAATACCCACCCCTGCCTTGATCAAGGCTCTAAAATCAAAGGTTTTTCAACTGACATGAAACAGAGGAAAGCAGCACATACTCACAGTTCTGAAGTTGGAAACAAAGGGAATTGAACATTTACTTGATAAATGACTAATAAATGGTTGTATTTTTGCTATCTGTAGTTTCACTACTATATTATTTACTTTTAGACAAGTTCTGGTAGCACACTGATGACCTAGTCATGACCTCAAAAAAACATCTACCTTTTTAATTCCACAGCTCAGTTGAGCCTGGTTGTATTTGTGTCAGAAAGCATAGATATCACCAGCATTCCTAGTGAATTTAAAAGAGTGTCTAGCATTGTGGGACAGCTGTGGTGATAATTTAAATGTCTTTGTGAACCTTCAACGTTCTTTAAACAAATTCTAATCCCAGTGTTTGTTTACGTCCTCTAGATGTGATGGTAAAATTGTTTCGGCTTGCAAAACATTCCTGATGAAGGTTTTTGACATCAGATGTAGTTACTGTGACAACACTGAGGGGCAAACAGGGAGAGAGAGGGAATGAAGGAGAGGTAGAAATGTCCTGTCAGAGCAGCGTCAGCAGTCAGGCTGGGAGACTGGCCCATCCATTACGCTACCTGTCTTACAGAGGCAGCCAAGGCATGCCCTGCTTTCCCCTTATGAGGCAAATTGCAAGCGGTTAAAGCTGGGGGTTAGGTCCCCTCTTTCTCTTTTCCCTCATGCGTTGCAGTTTATAGCGCTCCTACCCTCCACCTCACCCCCACCTTCCCCCTCCTGCCTCCACATCTCATCCCCACCCCCCTGCCTCTGCCTACTTTGCTTGCATAGGCCCAAGCTGATATGCATTATTGCTGGGCTTTTCGCTGAAAGCCAGTCACTTTACATGTGTCCTCTGCCTGGCTCAGCATGGGGAGGGGGAAGGGGGGACTCCCAGGTCAACACTGTGTGTGCTGATGGAGGCAGGTGAAAGTGAGATGGACTGTCAGACTTCTTAATAACGCCCGTAGAGAAATAGTCTCTTGGACCACCACTCTCTCCTCACTCTAAGCTGCAAGTCTCATGGCAGAAGCTCTGTTTCCTATCCAAATATACTAGATGACTAGATGATTTTCCCCTGCTTCCTCTTCTTCTATCTCTAGTATTTCCCTTTTTATTTCCCTCCTCCAACTCCCAGCACACTCGACTTTATGAATTTACTTAATTGACGCTGGTGAGGAGCATGTGGGACTCTGAGCTATTGATTTGCTGTAGGCTTCAGTGTGGCTGGAAATACCAGTCGGTCTCTAGGGTAGACTCATGAAGCTTTCTACCTAGAGTCCCCCAGCACTGGGAAGCCGGCCTTTTCAATGGATTTCTTCATAATGTCACTATGGAAAGCTAATGCTTTCACTGTATGGAAGGCTCCGCCGTCCCTAAGGACCGCTCACCCCTTGACCACATTTGTCATACCCTGGAAGCCATATTGTACAGCTCTCTGCCCTGATAATTCTCTTGACAAGAGACCACGACCAGGAATAAGTCAGCTAAAGCTTTATTTTTGCTATGTCAAAAAGTGTCACAGCTGGTTAAGAATGCTATTGTACCACATGTAGGCCAGTAGTTATGACAAAAATGCCTGCTTCTTTACATTTGTCCTGGGGGAGAATGAAATTGAGCGAAACATAGAATGAGATTTCTGGTTTAGAAAGTCTTGGATCTCATTCTTTTTGAGAGATTACCTCTCAGCAAGCTGTCATTGCTAAGAACAAGACAATTAGACATATTTAAATAAATTGCAAGGTTAGCCACACTGTGGAAGGGAGGACATATAAAAGTAGTCAAATGACTATTCAAATTGTTTGTTGAAAACATTTATCAAAGTTTACAGACTGAAGTCCTGGTTCATATTTGGCCTACTGTACTTTAGCACAGAGTAATTCTGTGAAATGAGGGATTATTCCTGACATTTCAGGGATAAAAACTTCTGGTTTTCACCTCCAAATGAAGGGACAATTTAGTCTGATTATCTAAACTTTCTGCTTTGCTCTCTGTCAGAGTTTGTTTGCAGATCTCAGCAATTGCCTTGGTGAATAGCATGCTATTATATACAATAAAATTGATGGACCATTTAAACCACAGTAATAAACTGCAATTTCCCTTTAAATAAATACAAACTGCAGCAACATTGTATATCATTGGCAGAGAAAGTGAGAGTGAGTGTGTTCACAGCCGTCTTCCTCAAGCACCCGTCGCTGTAGGTGATTTTTGAAAAAGAGCCACAGGTCTCGTCTTTCCCTGTTCGCTTTCACAGGGAGCACCATCGTCATAATGAAGGTGTGTAATAGAACATGACACCATAATTATATTCCCTCAGTTAAGAGGCAGTGTTTACAACAAGCACAAGGCTGCCTTTATTTTCTCGCTCCTTACACACACTCACTCCCTCTTTGTCTCGCTCTCTCGCCTGCCCCGTCTTCGCTTCAAATCATGTGCCATTTAATTGCATTAAAAAAATGCTTGATGAAAAAATGAAAAAAGTAAATTGCTTTAAATTGCCTGTCACAGATTGTGCGGAGTCGCCATAGAGCAATAAGACTTGCGCATTGTGTTGGGTGCTGGTTAAGCAAGATTAATGTGTCTACTGCCAATTTTCGAATGCCCCGTGATTCTACGCTCAAAGAATTGCCTGGGATAACATTTCGAATCAGAACAATTAGTTATTAAATGTATCTATTGGTTTTTATCAAATGCAGGACCATGAAGATAGAGACTGGGACACAGCAAGTCACACAAATGCATTTGTCAATACATATTGGATCTGGCTAGCTAATGGCCTTTCCAGTGCACATGTGCTATGACACACAATGGGCCTGGGTGGCATTTTAGCCTAATCCAGACTTGGGAGTGACCTCTTAGAGCAGGCATATTACTCTTCTCTCCTCTTTACCTTTTTCTACCTCTCCCACCTTGTCTTCTTGTTTTTTTTTTTTTCCTAACGAGAGAAATGAGCGACACGGCAAAGCACCCTATCGCGCCCATTGAGCCAAAGACATCCATAGCAACCCAGAAAGAGCCCCGGGGGTGCAATTAAAAGTGAGAGAGGAGAATGTCAGCCAGGGGGATGAGCAAGGGAGAGGAGAAAGGGTGTAGGGTAGTGCGAGATGAGGAGGGTTGGGCACTGATGCCACAGGTAACATGGTCAAGTTACAATCCACAGCGGAGGCCCTTATATGCTGTTAATGCGTGGCAGTGTCACCAGCAGGTTGTTCCACAGTTTTTTCTGTCTTGGCCTCCTTGCTTCCCCTTCCTCCTCCTTCCTCATTTCGTCTTGGACTGAGTTTGTTAAGGAGACTCAGACCCAGCAATTGTGCTCTCTACAATCCATGTTATGCTGCCTGCTGGTGAAACTTACAGCTTAGCCCCAAGTGTAAATTTGGGAAACCGTACGCCCGACCCAAATCTCCAGCTCTCCATTTGTCTTATTGCCCATGTGGGTTACTGGTTCACAACAGATTTCCCAATGGCAAATGATCAAAACTGGGTAGCTGAGTGAACTCTTGCTCCCTAGATGTAGAAAAATAAGTCTTGTGTGTCCCATGTCCTTGCAGTAACGTGGATGCAGACGCGACCAAACAGAAAAAAAAAATTCCCCCAGAATCCTGTCAATATATATTGATCTTTTGTTTAGCTGAGAAACACCGTCTAGACACACTGCCGCATTGTCTTGAAAATAACTTCACCCCACTCCAATATGACATACAGATGCACACGCCTCACAGATTAAGGTGAGGAAACTGATCACTAAAAGGAGATTTCAGACAGATGGAGGATATTATCGCAAAAGAAAATAAAAAAAAAAAAAATGGATTGAGGAGGGCAAAATCATCATCATAAAACATTGGCGAATAAACAGCTGAAAATCCCCAGTCAAATTGGAATGCAAAGATGAACTGAAATTCCTGGCTGAATGTCAGCACTGTAGAGCAAAATACCAGACTCCTCTAGTCGACATTAGGATTCAACCTACAACACTTGAATAGCACAAAGATTTAGTTAACGGTTCTCTAAGTCCCCCTTCTGCTTCTAAATAGCATGTTCAGTTTCCTTCCAAGATGCAATACCAATTTACCAATATCATCTGAGTTGCAGGGTATTTATGGATGTTTATCAACAAACATATCAGAGGTCCTTATTTCAGAGATGTGATGTAAATTTCTGGTGACAGCTCTTTTTTCACAGAAAGGACACATGCTGATTTGGTATGAAAAACTTAATGTGGACTTGTATCAATTTCCTGATCATACGTGACAGCAAAGTGAGATTGTGCCTTTGACTGAATGACAGTAATCCAAACAAATTAGCTCATACTATCCCTGTCAGAGGCAGGGGTGAGTCCACAGCATTCATCCCAGTGCTCCACTCCAGAGCTCACTGCAAACACATTACCTTGCCTCGCTGCCCAAATGCATACCAAATAACCCATATAAATCATACAATCTGGGCCAAGTCAATGAGAGCCCCCTATTTTCTCTGTTTTCTAGTTCTTCCCACCGTGCCATCATTCAGCAGAGCTTGCATCACTCAGTCCGAAGCTTTCACAACCATTGTCAGAGTGGCCCAGTTAAGAACCCACAGAGGGCTCCTGAAGTAACCCTTCCTCTAGTGTACTTGATTTTATGTCTCCACAGTCTGGACTAAATTGTGGGTTGCCGGCTCTCCACACAGTCCTCTGTCTTTCAGCTTACTCCCTTTTCTTTCTCCCAGTTGTCACTTTGACAAAAACAAAGATGGGTTTCTATGAAGTTGCACCAGTGTTTATGGCTGTGTTTACTATCGAGCGACAGGGTGGTTGAAGAGAAACCTCTCAGCACTTTATTTTAAAGGGTCCCTCCTGCCCGAATTCACCAGATTCACTTATTGCATTACAGCAGCATCATTTTATTCCAGCTCAACTGCCAAATAGTGACTCTCAACCCTGAAATATGTTTTTGAACTACGCCATCATAAACAACAGTGACTCTCACTTTTTAGTGAACAGTTTCTGATTCCACTTCTCCGAATTAATTGACTAAATGGGAGCTTAAAGTCATTATCTGCCCTCGCCAGTTCTCCAATCCTGCGCTAGGGGCTAATAAATGGAGGTTTGATTTCGCTAAATGTCCTCTCGTGAAGATTAATAATGCCTAGTACCCTGGTGGCAAACAGATGTGGTCATCCTTGCTCCACAGCAGAACAAATGGGCACGAGACATCCTCTCACATAAAGAGCAAGAAATAATAGCTTAATGGCCTTCATCCGGTGACATGTTAGCGGATGAGACATGCTCGGTTGTTTGCTTTCCTGCGTGTTCACCAGAGCACATGTTTTGTGACCAGCAGCTTTGCGGTCTGACACAGCTCTCTTCTTAGGGACTGACAATGGCAGAGTGGGGGAGGGATGGGAAGATAGAGGAGGCTCAATGGAGGGGTCTACTGGCTTCCTGCTTTCCCTACTGTGGCCTTTGTGGTAATACACTGGTGGTTATGGGAGCCTCCATCTCTATGCAAATCCATGTTTGACTCCCAAGTGTCTGTGTGTGCCATGTGCAGTCGAGCACAAGAGTCTGTTTTTCAGTACCTTTAGACTTACATTGTCTGGAGCAAAAGGCCAGAGCTGCAACAATGTAGGAATAACACTCATAATAAATCTGGTAATTAAAAGCTGTTATTTATATATCAATAATGTTGTTTACCTCTTAATATTACTGTCCTACTTGGATATTAGATCACGCTGCAGTCATTGCCTTTAAATGAATAGTGCATCTCTGGAAGCAGATGCATTGATTGGACTACACAAAGGTCAAACTTGGTGCAGTGAATTGAAAATCAGTAAAGGAGCTGTGTTCCCACGTTTGTCTCAGCCTCCCCGTTGTGACAATTACATGAGAGCGAACGACGTGGAAGCACATTTCCATTCAGGCATATATCGACTGTAACAGCAGGTCAGCTGCAAGATGGCGACAAACACAACTGTCACACAACACTAAATAATACATGGAGCTAAAACAAAGACATCACACACCTAAAATATGGCCCTAATAAAAGGCTGCACAGAGAAAATGTGTTTCCCCCTCGACTAAGAGTAATGACCTTTCCTAGAAGTCCACCATAAAATAACACAGCGACAGTTCGGAGCCCCTGTTTTTACATTATTAATAGCGGAGGCTTCACACACACTCAAAAGCTAGAGATGTGCGCTGATACTTTTTTTTTGACAGTTCTTAAATTGGACAAAATTCTNAAATGAACCACACAATTTGTGATGACATCTGAATTCAAATGCTCCGTATAAATACATATTTTGTTAGCGATGCTTCTCAAAAAATGAAAGGGTGCATTTGCTGTCGTTTCGTTTTTCATTTGTTGTTGTACATTTTGAAAATATTTTACAGTATTGCTGCTAAAATAAGGTTCTTTCTGCACACTTCAGCCAATCATGTCAGGAGGGATTCAGGCCTCCTCTGAGATACACAATAGACAGCCATGATCTCCTCTGACCTTAACTGTGACTCATGTTTATTTACCTCAGCTAGTTATTCCTGAGGGACAATGGTCTCATCATTGAAATGAGCGCTGTGATGGGTTGTTTTTTTATTGCCACTCCTGGGAACAGACGACTCTAATGAACAAAGAAGCCTGATTGATCCAAGTTAGCATTTGATTCCCGAGCACTGCCGAGACACACGATTCAATATGCTGGCATACTGGTGGAGCACCCCTTGAACTTTGCTGTACACACATCTTTAATCACACTCACCTTTTCTTGTGGCTGGTGTGACTTCCAGCTTATTTGTAATTACCAAGCTCCTTGGGGGGGTTGGCTGAACAACAGGCCCGGCCATAGGTCACGGAGAGACACTGTAGCTGGCCATATGGGCTCTAGGCCCAGGGGCAGCGAGTGGGTGGACGCCGGCACTGGCACCAGGAAGTTACCAGAATGGTCTGGGCAGGCGATTGAATTATTCGGAGACAGGAGACAGCCTTATCGAGCAGAGGCCACATTGCACTGACGTTTTCACCTCAGTTTCTATTTCCCATTTCACACCTGGACTATTGCCAGATAGGATATGTTCAGCCACCTCTTTTTACCCGATATTCACAATCACAAGCCACCAGTCAAAAGAGGGTATAGTGCGTTATCTATCACCACCTTACCACCCGCGACACCCTCCCCTCTCTCCCTGAACCCTCTCCTACCTCCTCCTTCCCCTGTTGTCACCAGCGCAGCAACAGCATGGTGTTATTACAGATAAACAATCAATACTGCATTAACGTGTCCACTGAGGCTACCTGGAGTTAAACAGGCAGACGAGAAAAATAATTCAACCCAGTGTCATGGGCGGACTTCAAGCAACTAATCTTGCTCATGAACTGGCAAACCGATATATATGTATTGAAAATTCAGGCCACTTTCTTTCATTATCGTCAGCCATCATTTCTTTGTGTTTGAGGTCAGCAGATACATTTCTTTTCCTTCCTCTCCTCACTGGTCACAGAATGAAACCCTACTGCATTAAAGAAGTAATACCCCACTTTATAGCAAAGGTGACCATGGATATTGGAGAGCAGGGACCCATACGATCGATTTGGAGCGAGGAATGGAAATTTTAACATGATTCCCAGCCAGGCATTTTAACTCAGGAGTATTGGACCCTCTCTTTTGATGATTGCTTCCAATCCAACTCACTACTCCATTTCAAAATTCTGATGACGTCTTTATTTAAGGAAAGGGCAGCAAGTGATGCAGGCCCTGGTACCCTGCTGATGGCTGTGTGGTCTTATTCTTCTTTGCAGGGCTTGTATGCGGCAAATTTGCATCTACATTCCCAATGCTGCCATTGAAAAAAGAAGGCTTTTTGTTCAGAACCTCTGTGAAAAAATGAAAACAAAGACGTTCTTATGAGGAGGCCCAACAAACAGCCCCTGCCTCTCCATCTCCCAGACTGGAATTAAATACTCCTCATTCCATCCTCATTCATTAGCCCCCACGCCCACAACCCTAACACCATACCAGGGGTATAAAATACCTCGCGCACATACACACACAAAATAAAGGAGTTGGACTGAATGATTGCAGAGACTGTTTACTAATACTGCTGCTCACTCTGCTTTATTACAGAGTGCCAGGCTTTCCATTACTGCAAAGGCAAAGAGAAAAGAGGGGTAGAAGGAGAGGAGGAGGCAGCGGACAGAACAGAAAGGAGAGAGAGGGAGAGACTGCCAACGTCAGATTAAAAGAAGAAGAAGGAAAAAAAAAGAATGGCTCAGTTGATTTACACCTTCATTACTCTCCCCTAACTCTGCTTATTGCAAATCATGATGCTGCTTTATGAGCTGAATCCTCTATTACGACAAGGCCGGGAAGACAGTGCTTTAGTCCATAAAGCAACCGTACAGTAACCGCCACCCAGTAGCACCCAACCCACTCATCCTACCACCCAGCTGCCAGGGGGGGAAGGGAAGCAAGACAGAAACCAAGCCACTGACGAATTTTGGTCCAGTGCACAAACCCTGAGCTTGGCATCTAGCTCAGATTTCTCTTAGCTCTATGCCAAGGAAGTATGGTTAGTGAGCTCAAAGCTCTGTGGCTATGTTGGGAAGGAACTCACAGGGAGTGTTTAACATTAAGTGAACGATGCCACATTTAAGTCAACAAACATGTAGGTCACTGGAGGTGTGTGTTTACTGCTTCTGTACCACTAAGTGAGGAGGTGCTACTGATGCGTTTATTCTAAGAGCTGTTGGGAGAATTTCTGTGTATTTAGATAAAGAGCAGAATGTAGTTCTGTATTTTATTTATTGAACCAACAGGAAGACTTGCTCTTTTGATTGAATTTGGGTCAGTGTGTGTATGTGTGGTGTACAGGTCCAAAAAGAAATGGTCGAGGAAGTCAGGTGCAAGACCTAATAAATCAGCAGATAGGATGAGGCATGTAGGTGAGCGCGTGTGTCAGTGTGCTGATGTAAACAGAGCTCGAGCGCATGAGACACACTGGATGGAGGTTTGTTATGTGTATGTAACACGCTGCTCCGGCCTGGCCTGTCTGACTTCCATCTGGAACAGGGTTGACAGAAAAGTTGACAGATGCTTCACCAACGTCCATTATTTATGAGACTGAGATCCACATTGCATTTCACAAGTGTCTGCTTCTGCTATTGTAGGTCGAGTCCTGACATTGTATTCTGTGTGTGTGTCCATGCATGCACATACACACACCTCCACTTGCTTTCCTGTGTTTGTGTGGGAGGCTGATGAGTGGGTAGCTGCATGTAAAGGTCCATTTTTTGAATGTTTACTCAAATGCACAAGTGTGTGCTTACATATTTGTGTTGGCACATTCACTCCCGTGTATGCCAGACCTAAGTCCCCACTCCACCTGCCTCTGTGAGTCTAACCCTTGACCTCTGGTGTGTCACTAAATCCCTGCTAGACAGGCAGTCCTTTCAGCTCCTGCGTGGAGGACCATACACCAGCAGACTCCTGCTCTCTTAAAACCCACTTAGAGGCTTACAGCTGGGAGGCCCGACCATTGGATTGAATTAAGGCTATGATTAATTGAATCTAGTGGTGAGTAACTTGAGTGACTGATGTCTCGTAGGACCAAAGGTCTAGACACAATGCTTCAGAATAAAGCTATATTCATTCATTCTGTGACATCACAGGCAGTTTGAGTGTGCCTCAGGCATGGATGGTTGCCTCTAATATTATTGCTTAGAGTGCTGCTTTAAGCTCAATACCACCGGCAGCTCTGCTGCTGCTGCTAAGAGCACCAATGTTAATGAGAGGCACAAAATAATTAATACAAATGGAATGTTTAATGCAATTTTTCCATTTCAAAGAAATTCCCCCGGCATCCTTCCCAACAACAAATTCAACTCTCTTACATTGTCCTCAGGCAAACAATAACGCAAGTTGGGCATTGCCTTCATTAGATCAAACTTAATTATTGCAAAGTGCTTGCAGCTCCTCTAGCACAGAGATGGACACTGAGGCTGCCTTCTTCAGAAACTTGAACGTCCGTTGGCAGGTCCTGCCGCATTTTTCTTTGACAGGCGGCAGTGTCAAACAGTAATTCGAGGCCTTTGAGACATATACAGATCCGCTTGTCAGTTATTCACGTCAAAGCACCGTGTTCAGCTGTTGGACGTCTCTAAAAATGACCTTTTCTCAAAGGGAACAGGTTTCCCCTACAGTACAGTAGTGCATTGTTATTATTGCATGTCCCATATTGCTGCAGAAAGCTTGTATTATGTCCTTCCCTGGGGAATATATGGTCCCTGAATGGTACGCATGCTTTGATTCACAGGTAGTTTGTGTGGAGGTCTTTCTATTTCTCTCATTCACAATGAACCATCCTAATGTTTTGAGAGGTAGCAGAACAATGGCAGAAACCTCTCTTTTTCACTCTGGGGACTCAAAGTAAATAGGACCTTTGCTGACGTGTTTG
>JANJYP010030530.1:0-45153 GCA_024605115.1 Rastrelliger brachysoma
CCTGCAATAAGAGACTGTGAAATGATAATAAACCACTGCGCTGACTAACTGATATCCTCTTGGACAGTATCTCAGCCTGCAGTGTATGCCAATATTATTCTGCTGGCAATATTGACACCTCAGTTTTTCCCACAAATTGTAGCTCAGCTTTTAAACAGCTTTGTTGTTTGTCTCTTAACCACTTTGTGAAAGCACAAGTGAGAAAAAATTAGAATTGCAATTTGGTTTTGAAGATGTTTTGTCCATGATGAAGCTAAATCAGGCCTGAAATATTCAAGAAGGTCAAGTTCCTCTTGACCTAACACACATCAGACAAACCTGCATGACTGATAATCTTCAGAGACACTTATTGAGTGTGATTAATGTCACAGTAATAGATAGCAGGAAGAATCCCTAAAAGAATTTTAGGGAGTCTTTAGAAATTGGTTTAAAAAAAAAAAACAGAGAAAGCCTAAACATTTGTTGAAACACTTTTTAAATCAAAATCTTGCATGTATAAATTACAATTATGCCTTTTTCTATAATAGCTGTTTATCTCGTTGGACTAAACAGTATTACAATTATTCCAGGATGGGATGGCTGCTGATTTTAAACACTGTTAACACTATAATGTTTTTTTAAAAGTTGCTTTCCTTTAGAAAATTAGATTGTCATGTTGTATTACTGTGCTTTCAGAAGAGTTATAGCATTATAGACCTCCCTTTCAAAGAGTTTATGTTGAATATAACATCTTGAATCTATTCATTGTGGAGTATATTATAATGTTCAGAAGTCTATCAGTTGGCCTGTCTTGAACATAATTTAATTTCTTGATTTGACAGGTCATATTATGCTAAACTTTTTGACATTATTGATAATGTAATAACTTACCAATAATGTAAAAAAGTGCATTTTCCAATATTGTAATACATTTCTAACTGATAATGTAATAAAGTATTACATTAACAGGAGATTATTACATTATTAGGTTAGCCTTTATTTCACAGGACCTGATAATGCAATAATACAGCAATAATGTAATAACTTAACAGCATATACATATCACCCATTACTCGGGTTCAAGTGATGTGTTCAAGGTTATATTTCTGTGTAAGCAACACAAGCTCGAGAGCGCCACCAACAGGTTATTGACACACATCTCGGATTGATGAGAATTTAACACATTTCCTCAATAAGGATTTCATGGGATTTTTTAGTATGTTGTTCTGGACAACTCATAGAAATGATAGAAATTTTTACAATTAGTTTTATTTTGGCTGGACTATAAGTGTATTCTTCTCAAGTGAATTTTACAGGAAACATTTCTATCTATGCTGTTTTACTCACCTTCCAGGCAGTCCCATGGCAAAAAGCAGAAGTTAACCTTTCACGGCTCGCTCGGTGGAGCAGTAGGTTAGAGCGTATGGCATGGAGAGCAATGCTTGTGGCAGACCCCAGTTTGATTTACCCCCTTTCTCTCTCATTTCCTCTCTACCAAGTTTACAATAAAGGCGTCTATGCCAAAAAAATATTTTTAAAAAAAGAAGTTGACCTTTTATGCTCAATACAAAGTAACCAGTTCTTGCTGTCAGTCCTTTCCATTTCTGTAACATACTGTGTTCAGTACATTTGAGTCTTTTGTTTTTAGCAGAAATGGAAAAGATAGAAATGTTTCCAGTAAAGTTCACTTGAGAAGAATAAACTTATTATTGGCGTTAGAATTATGCAGGACAGTTGTTTGTTTCAATAACCGTTGAGTTCAAGGTTATACCGGGAGGCGTTGACCACTTGTCGTCAGAAGAAGATAAACTCCTCATGCACATTTCTTATCTCTGTAGTATAAAAAACTGAGTCTAGGGAGAGACAGGCTGTCAGACTTAGTGAACTGGCGAACACTTTGTTGATTGTCAAGGGTAGTCTGACCCAGAGCTCTGTAACTTTGCAGTTTCTACTAGTGTTAAAATAAAACTTATTTTAAGCTCCAATATCTCCTCATATTGCTTCATTTAAAGAATCTATGAGGACAACAGAAAGACAATAAGTCCTCAACAATACCATGTTTTGTTGAGATATGTTAAAGGGTTGCTGAGAAATGGGTTTGATTGGCTGACATGGCTAAGCACATTTGAATTTCAAGAAGATGCTGAATGCATTTATGTGTCATGGTCTGAAGATCATCTGGGCGATGTTTCAAGAAGATTAGACAGAATTTGTGACAAAAGAGGCCTTTTAAAGGTTTTTGATCAAATCAAAGATGGCAAAAAGAGACATTAAGGATGCATTTACCTGATGATACATAATTTGTGAAAAACAGATGAATGGGTCAAAAGTTAACCATTCATGCATGTCCAACTTTGACCTGTTGGTGGCGCTCTCAAGCTTGTGTCACTTACACAGAATTATAACCATGAGCATTATAACCTTGTGATCTGCTGTTAAGTTATTACATTATTGGGGTATTATTACATTATCAGGTCCTGTTAAAGAAGGCCAACCTGATAATGTAATACTTTATTACATTATCAGTTAGAAGTGTATTACATTATTGGGGTATTATTATATTATCAGGTTTTATTACATTTTCAATCCACTCAGGAGCATTTTTTATTACATTATCAGAGTTATTACATTACATTATCGGGTTCTACACAAAATTTCACAGTTAAATCAGTTTTCTGTGACATACATGTCACAATAAAGTGACATGTAGGGGCAATAAAGTGATCAAAAGGATGCTGAAGTAATCACATCATCATGTCAAATTGTAAAAAAGCCTCAGTTCATCTTTTGTTAGGTCTGTTTGCAAAATGACAAGAACACTACAAGTCAGCAGAAAGTTTATATTCAAGGTATTTGTATTTATGCCACATCAGGAAACAGCTGGAAATGTACAATATCGAAATAACCCTTTAATGTAGCATCTTACTTTTTAGAGTGGTTGTATACACAAAGACAACTAGGTCAACATGATGCCCTCAAAGATGAATAATCATTAATCAGAACAAATAAGTGCAGATTGCTGCTGCTGTTGCATTTTGTTTTAGCAAGCAAAGGTTGGAACAGGATTTCAAAAACTTCCAAACTTCCACACACTTAAGAGTCCATGATGGAAGGAAGTCCTCGACTTTATCACTTAATCCCTGACCAAAGAGGAGAAATAATATCCTGGAAAGTGGTTTTAATTCAGAAGATCCGTAAACAGTATTTTTTTTATGAGCCCACCCTTTGATTGATCAAAGGGTGTTTTGAAAACGCCTGACTTGTAATCAGATTGTATGCACAGCCATCTGGATTATCTTATTTTTTCTTACTTTCTTCTCACAGAAATTAGATCTGTGATGTTTTGAAATGCAGTCTGTGTCTGAAAATTCTTTATATCATTGCCAGGACATGCGTCCACTGAAAGCAGGAAGATGCCAGTATTACAGCAGTGGCAGCAGCTACATTTATGAACATTTCTACACCTCTGTGAGTACTGCTGTGTTAATATGTGTATTTTACACTATACTACTACAGACAATTGAAAATCATCCTGACAGTAATGGAGAAAAAGAATCACAAGCTTAGTCCACTCCATGATAGTATACATTTATGTCAAATTTTCATTTTCATTCAAAAGTAACTGATATCTTCCTTGGATGTCCATTTGCTCTTCAGCCTCAGATTTATTGAACCGCACAGTATGGATAACTATTAGTCTCAATATATTGTCTGAATTGAGACTTATTTTGATACAGTTGATCTCATCTCCTCTTGCAGGTGTCATGTTGGAATCCAAGGGAGTCTTGCAGCATGACAGTAAGAAGTGGCACCTGCTACTGCTGTGACCTCTATGACTGTGCCAAGTAAGACAATGCACCATTATGTAAATGAATGAATGAATATAACCACAACCGTATCTCTTTTGTTTTGTTTTTTTAATTAAAAAGCACACATTATGACACTAGCACACCATCTCAGAGGTTCACAGACTTTTATAATTTGTGCCGGTCATCCTTCATATTAAATCAGAACTGCTGTTTTGTTCTACAGTGGAGGTTACCTCAGCAACTACTATGAGTTTGTTGGAGTGAACAGCTGTGAAGAAGTTTTCACTCTGTACATTTTGATCTGGACCCTTACCGGACTGAACCTCGTGACCTTTTTCACAGGCATACTGACCACAGCAGTGCTTGGCAGCATCAAGGATTTGGTGAGGCATACAGACACACAGACACAAGCACACAAACACACACGCACACACGCACACACACACACACACACACACACAGCTAAAGGGGATTTTATCTGGATGTATGTAAATCATTATTTTTAAAATATACTTTCAATAATATAATAACTTACAGTAATTCATAAAATATGATGAGTTATGTAACACTAACTCACTGCCTGCTACATGGCATCCTTCATATTCTGGTGCTTGGTTTTTACCTTACAGCTTCACAAAGAAGAAAATACAACCGTCGATATACTCTGAATGAGAAACCCACCCCATGCACTCTCTAAAGTATGGATGCAGGTTGTTCTCAATATTTCACAGATCAAAATTCAGCCACATTGAACATGTGAAGCACTAAACCTAAGAGTCACCAGGATATTGCAATGGTTTTATTAAGGAAAATCACTTTCACTATCATCACAACATATGGATCAAATTTTAAATGACAGCCAAAAGGGTTATGGTAAGGCTATATCCAGCCAGATGCACCATAAAGACAACCAGCTAAACAACTCCTGCCCAGGAGGTAAAAAATGATATCATCCAGCCACAGGATGAAGCCCTAACCATCCTGACATGAAGTCATTCTCACTCGTTGTTTTTCATGCACAACATGTCCATTTGTAAATGAATAAGAAAACAGTGGAGGAGTGTGGGGTTGTGGTTGACAGAGAACAGGAAATTTTGAACATGTGCCTTTCACAATGTTCTACTACGCAAGCCCAATGTGGGATTCATTGTGTAGAGCTTTAGTCTGGTGAGAATCTTTCCACGGTGGTCAGCTGATGGAAATCACACTAGAGACAAATGGGTTCAGAAGACACAGGAGTCTATTATGAAGATTTTAGAGGTGGCTACAAAGCAATCTTCATCCTGTGCAGATTTTTAAGTTAAAATTGTAACTTGAAGCCGAGTTAATACTTTTAAGATTAAAGTTTATTGGATATCCCATAACAGAAAGCTAACTTTATTCATCCTCTAAAAGTAAAAACAATCAAAATCTGGCTTTATATCTTAACATGGTCAGCTATTAAGTGGGCTTATAAAATGTTCCAGGCTGTTCTCTTTCAAAGAAATTTTCAGCTTTGTGGTTTCATCATTCTTTAGCTGCATGCTAGCATTATCTACTTTACTAAATACTCCAAACAGTTTATACTCAGGACTGTCAGGTGTAAAGAGTATAAAATGGCTACAATTGTCTGTATCGAGTTTAGTTTTGATGTAATAACTCCTGGTGGGAACATCATCTGTTCCTAATCTGTGACAAACATTTTTCATTATAGTTGTATCTGATTTGGTAAATCTGGTGCTGCTACAATAGAATACCAAAAAACATCTGAACAGTTGATCTCAACATCACATCATGCAATTGAGGGAAGATTTGTCTGCCTTATTTAGTAGGAATGTTGTCAGTCACTGCCAAATCCGAAACACTAAAGATTCACATAATCATTCAAGTCCACATCTGTCTAAATGCTGTTGCATTGCAACAACATTCTGCCTGCATTACAATCTCTCCCTTATTTCTCTGTGTGACATAAAATCACAATTATTCCACAACTATGTCTGTTTCTCTTCAGATCTGTATTGACTCACAAAAAAATATTTGTACAGCAAGACAAACAAAAACAGTAAAAATGAATTAAAAGTGCAAAATGAATTAACACACTACTATTAGTCCAAGAAGTCCAAGCCATGAACATGACTGTAGTGGTGAGAAGTCTTCTGCATTCACGGACTGAATGGTAGGATGAGTAGTGCTTAATGAGATCAGTTCACCTGACTCTCTTCTAACTCTCCTCTTCCATTAGCACCACTGTGGGAGTAAGAGCTCAGGAGGCAGGATGTGAACTTCAATGAGTGGATCACAAGACCTGATGAAAAATGAAAAACACTGATAGGTATAAGTGTCAGTTTAATTAGATCCAGATCCATCTCTGAATGTGAGATCTGCCTTAATCAAAGTGAACATACAGAACCAATGATATTTTTACCACCAGCCTTTCCCTGAAGCTGAGAAAAAACATTTTCTATAATTAGTAACATTTGTGAACTTGAAATGTTTTACATGTTCATCATATTACAGNAAACATACAAAACCAATAATACTGCTGGTGGTAAAAGTCTTTTACCACCAGCCTTTCCCTGAAGCTGAGAAAAAACATTTTCTATAATTAATTTGTGAACTTGAAATGTTTTACATGTTCATCATATTACAGCAGTTTTCAGTGTGAAAGGAGATTGTAGTATTTATTCTGTACAAAACTGGTCTACATGCACCTTGTTTATGTCAACAGTTTTGGTGAAAGCTGCTCTTCGAAAGATATGTGGTAATATATACCAGCTGTGTCCAAATTTAAGAGACCAAGATAAAGACCACTGCTCCCGGTTGCTATTCCTTCCAACCAGAGGTGGCAACAGTACTCACATTCTGTACTTAAGTAGAAGTAGAGATACTTGTGTAAAAAAGACTGGTAAAAGTAGAAGTACACATTCATAATTCAGCTCCTTTCCTCAAGCAAAAGTAAGAAAGTACTAGCTCTGAAATGTGCAAAAAAATTAATTTATACTGTCAATGATACACATTACCCCAGCAAAATGAAAAAGATAACATATAAAAACATATAAAAAACACATAGTATAGTTTCTTCTTTTGTTAACCATCTGCACATCATATCTTCTTTTTATAATGTCAATGAGGTTGAAACAAGTAACAAGCCTATTTGGCAATTTAAGGAGTAGAAAGTATAGACATTTTGTGTTTAAATGTAGGGAGTAAACGTAAAAAGTTGTTTAAAAAATAAATACTCAAGATACCTGAAAAAGTAAAGGAACGAAGTACAAATACTTCATTACTTCCCACCACTGCTTCCAACCTAAGTCAGAATAAACGGGGAAGGAAGAGAGAACAACTTTGTTTAATGATTTAAGACTTTGTTTCAGTCTTTTTAAGCAAAAATGTAACTAATTCACATTTTCCAGCCTCTCAAATGAAAATATTTGCTGCACTCTATGTTGGTAAATTAGCAATATTTGTGTTTTGGACTGTTTCTCAAACAAAACAAGAATTTTAAGGCATCCACTCAAATGTTTGTAAAACAAAAGTGTCTTTTGTTAACTTGTTTGTTTGTTTTTTGAATAACTAGTTGCAACTCTAGTCAACTGCTTGTTTGTCTGTCCAGCCTGATCATCACCAAATGATCAATTTGAAGTTAGTAAACTCAATATAATCTGACAATAATTATCATGGTGCAATTGTCCGGCTAGCACCAAACCAAAACAGAATCCTAAATCTGACTAGTGTTGGATCTCAGAAGCAGTTTCACACTAAAGTCTGCATTGAAAACTGCCTCATTAAAACAACAAAGATTCAGTGTGTTTATGGTCTTTTGATAGCTCAGAGGGTCTCCTGCTGCCAGAGATTGAGCTGATCTGCACTGAGTAACCTCAAACACTGCAAACAGACCACACAGTCTCCATCCTGTCATCTTCCTTCATCAAAGCTTCACTGCCAAAGCTATCTATCTCTCTATTCTCTATTATTATATCTATTATGCAAGAAGAATTCCTGTGAATAATTTAGGGAGTGGATCTCCTGAGCTATAATTGCTTTCCTTCAGTTATCTGTACATCAGCAGTTGGAAAGTATTCAGATTTTTCTCCTCATGTTCAGGAATTTGATATGATTAAATACTTAAATCATTGATCAGTCAACTCCCACATCCCTCGTTTTGTATTATGTGTGTGTAGTGTGAAAATACTCTAAATTAACTTCTATGTATGAGAGGAGATGTTATTACTCCTCCGTGTAAAATGAATCTGGAGTCTCTGAAGCGGTGACTTACTATTTGGAACTGTTTGTCTCATATTTGCTTTGTACTTTGTTTTTGAGAAGATTGATCATGTTATTATTTTTACATTCGTTGTTCTGTAGATGTTTAACAAGTTTTTTCCCCATTTGGCTGCTGTAGATTACACAAAAGGGAGGAAAAAATGATTCCCAACAGTTTGGGGGTTAACCTCAAGTGTCCTGCAGACAGACCACCCAAATGAAGACCTAAACAACACTGTGGCCACATATTCATCACATATTTTTTAGCAGGGGAGAATCGCACGTTGCATTACCAAAATGACTAATTCATAACTTTGTGCACAGTGACAGATGTACCACACAGTAGCTTGATTTTTGCACACAATCTGATTCTTAGTCAAGATGGTGAATAATGTCGATCAGTATTTGCCAAAGCACAAGGCAATGTTGTCAGGTGTCTTTTTGTTTTGTCCCAACCAACAGTCCACAACCCAAACAGAGGGTTTAGTGTCACAGAAAAATAAAGAATTCAAATATTTTTCAAATTTCAATCAGAAAGAGACAAGTGCATGAGAAAGAATTACAATTATTATAAATACAATGAAATAGAAAAAGTCTGGCACTTGATCTCTATGAGGACATCATAACCCATAACAGACAAAAGATAGATCCCACAATTTCCATGTCAGTGGTGAAATCTTTGTTGTCATCAGCTTTGCAGAATGTTCAGATTATTTTAAACTTGTCTTTTAATTAAGTTTGTGCATAATATTTTGTGTTTCTCTTTATTTCTTTCAGAGAAGTACCAGCCAAGTAACCCAGACCTCTGAGAGTGCATCTTCCCCTACAGCTCCTCTGTTGACGGACGCCAATACACACAGAGTACACCAGCTCCACACAGTCAGTAACACACACGCACACACACACACACACACACACACACACACACACACACACACACACACACACACACACNGTATAATGCAATTGTACCTGGTTTGATTCTGAAAAGGGACATTTACTGCGGGTCACTGCTCTGTCTCTCTGTTTCCTGTTGGCCTCTATGCCATCTACTTTCAAATCAAGAGCAGAAGATTTGAACAGGCTAACCATTAGGTCTTGAGCTTGTCACTGTGTATCATTTTGATAGCTGCTGTGATCATTATTAAATTTTATAGGCATTTCCAAGTCATGTTGTTTACCTGGGAAGATTTTTGGGGTTATTAGGTTTGAAAAGAAGCTTGACATTTCGGATGTGTTGTCTCTGTTCCACTTTAGTAAGGAGGGGAACATTTCATTCATCACTTTTGCTGAATTCTATAAAAATGTCTATTGACTGGGAAACAGCTTTACAAATCCCAGCATCTGCTATTGAATCAAATTTCCAGATGAGAAATTTCAAATTTAAAGGAAAATTGGAGTGGAAGTATGTGGCTAAACACAGGCAGCTGGTTGTGATGTGTACATGACTCAATGTTAGCCACTAACTACTTAATTCTCATTGAAGGTCACATAACTGTTAGCATCACTCTTATCATGCTATCAGGAGGGACCTTTTCTCTGTGAGCTTGAACTAATTAATCCAAATCCCAATGAAACCCACATCCAGTTTGTCCAAATATACCTCAAACAGATCCCAGCACTGATAATTTGAACTCTGGAGTTTTTGCCCACTAGTGGTGCTGTAAGATGATGTTTGATGAGCAGGTTCTGGTTTTGTTAATCAGTTGATTGATGAGTTCATGGGGGGGCATGACACACACTCATGTATGATGCACCTTACAACAATGAACCAATAAAAATGGACAAAATAAGTTTCAGAACATTAAAATAAGGAAAAACCTTAAATCCTGAAAGATGTCAGAATTTTCCCACAAACAGAAGTCATGCAAAACTACTCCTGTGGTCTCCAAACATAATCACCCACATTTTATCAACTTATTAGGTTGTGGTAATTCATTCTCAAACTGTGTAATAAACCCATATATTTAGTACCCAGAATGCAATTACCATGAGAGCAGTAAACCAGTTTTATAATAATCCTCAACAAAGCTGTTTACTGGAATTCACATCAACAGAAATTAATCAAAGGTCAACTGTAAAAGTTCAGTCTTGAATTCCAGAACAGCAAAAACACTGAGATGTTTTGAAAGCTTTGGAAAAATCTTGTATGTGGATGTTTTTTTCTTACAATTTGACTAATAATACCAGATAGATTAGACTATTAGTCATTTTTTCTTTTTAATTTTTCTTTTTAAGTCATCAATGGAAAAGCAATGACTTGATTTTAACTTTGCTTTTTAAAAAGGTACAAAGGACATAAAGATTGAAGTTGTGTTATTACTGTTTACATTTGTTGTGAGTCATTATGAAATGTCCGTAGGAGGTCAGTGGGCAGATTAATTATTTCTGTGCTCGTTTAACTTTTTCTTTTTCTCCCATTTCATCCCGTCCTGTCTCACTCCAGGGAGCTTCTGTGTATTTTCCTCCAGCTGCCTCACAGAGTTTCCCCCCATCATCGACTGCTCATGCAGAGTCCAACCCTCCTCCCTTTACTCCGCTGTCCGGCCTGCTGCCTTACAAAATCCACAGCATCTCTGCCTGAGCTCCACCAGCACTCTCCTGACTTGCAGCATATCACCACAAATGGACCAGAGAGGACAGACAAAGGGACCAGCAAATGCTTTATTATTATTGTTCAGTGGAAAGGAAGGGATGCAGGTATTAATGAAAGCAAAAATATGCTGATTTGAATATTATAGAGCAATACAATGATTTTATTTCCCAAGTTTGTCATGTTTCCAATTTCATTTGTATACATATAACTGTATTTTGTTTAGAAAATGTAACAATCTGAAGTTGTAAAATGCTTGTAAAAGAAATATTTCATAATATAAATGTGCTACATAAGTCAACTGCATGTGTACAAAAGGGTGTGTAGGCAGTAAGTCAAACTGTCACAAATCCACAAACATCTGAACCTCATTCTGATGCCACATACAGTTTTAAAAAGCCAAACCTCATAGAGTCTGATAAATGCACACAATTCCTTGTTTCATATAATACATTTAAACTGCATCAATGGTTTCACTGTCATTTTCATTAAAGTTTAATTTAGCTTGGCTTCTTTTTCTGAAATAATGTTCACTGGATTCTATTCAGATAGAATTTGGTTTTATTTAACTCAAATCAGGTTTAAAATCTATAAATCTATTTTTAAAGCACCGTAGAAACCAATTAGCAAGGCCACTTTTCCACTACATGTCAATACAGTGCTTTAACTAAAACAAAACTATACACCAGAAGTTCTTTTTTCAAGTCAGACCTTAAACAATGTCTTTATTACCCTGCGAATATATTATATTTTAAGCATTAGATGGAAAAGAAATCCACAGTTTCTGCAGCACAATCATATTTTTTGCAAGAATCTGTGAAAAAAAACAGTGCGTGGCAAAGCCTGGGGAGTGTGAGGTAGGTCTGGCAGCAAGATGTTGGGGAGAAACAAGGACTGTCAGTACGCCAGCTCTGTGGGAATTACAAGGTACTTTTCCTCTGTTAAAGACTTCTCAAGACTTCCAGTCAAAAGTTAGAAAAGGACATGGCAAACACCCAGACAATGTAAATGATATACAATGCAGGCAGACCTAATAATTCTACCACAAAGAGTCAGCAGTGAAACTGATGAGTACTCAGTTGTGATTTAAACTAGATACATGCTAATATGTCCAAACACTTGCATACAAGTGTGCAACTTTTAAAACATAAAAAACACCTTCAGTATAGTGGTTAAACATCACACTGTTTAGAAAACCAGCACCATATCAAAGTCACTAAATAAAGTCATATTAGTCACATACACACAGTACTTATGTAAAATGTGTAAACCTCAAAAACATAATGATCCCACAGAGCCAGACACAGTGGGAACAACAACCATGCCACAAGATTCAAATCTTCGACATCTGACAGTAAAATTTGGTTTGGGGTTGATAAATGACCACAAAAATGAGGCTACATTGTTTTCAATATGATCATTAAAGCCACTGGCTATATTCACATCATCTCAAATGACTTCCAGTAAAACATATAAGAGGAAATAGTAAGGCATGGATCAGATTTCAACAGAGACATCCAGTGAGCTCAGATTAATAACAACCAGACTCACTCATACGCTCCCCGAACATTCCTCTGTAGAGGGAGTTGGGCGACACTGCTGAGTCTCTGTGGACTGACACAGCAGTCCTGTGAAATTAAAAAAAAGGGTCAGACAGTTTCACAGTTGGGTATAGTAATGGAAGTCAAAACATGCTTATGGTTTTGCTGTGAATGTGAAGAGTGTGATGTTCCCAGACCTCTGTGAAAATGCCCAAAGATTATTAGGTAAAAGCACTATTAGGCTCAAGGTAATGCTGTCTCTGCCATTAATTACACAGATTCACATAGCTATCACACATATATTGCACATATGTATGCAAGTAACCAGAAAGAGTGAAAAGTGAAAATGTGAACCCAGCCATGGTCAGATAGTCAGGTCTCCATTGAAATCCTGCAGCCTAAACCACAAGACTGCTTTGTCTCCTGAAACAAAAGAAAGAACACCAGAGTGCTCACACAGACTCTAAACCCCAGCCTGCCTTGCCTTTCACACCTCAGTGGACGCAGCGACCTTCACATCTCTGTTCAACTAAAGACACTTACCAAAAGCCCACTGCAGCAACCCAACACTCACAAACCTACCTGCAAAGGAAGAAAGGATGCCTCGCTGCCTTTCAACTCCATTGTGTTTCATAGAAGACTGCTGAGTGATTTAGTTGTACTTTGAAGAATGTAAGTAGCTTACTTTGTCAGTTAGTCAGACAACGTGTGCACAGACTGCGATCTATATGTGTGCTCTGTGAACAAAGAAACCACTGCTCTGTCTTCACGGTTGCAGGACTCCACCGATAAGTTGAGTGTTCCTCCCTTTTCTTTCCCGTCTCCTTACTACCCCACATGCTCCCCAGCATGGGACACAGCACTATCTGAGCACTATGTAGATGCCCGCCAGCAGTTGGTGCCATGTTGCTATTGTTGAACCCAGTAT
Source organism: Rastrelliger brachysoma (assembly GCA_024605115.1). Taxonomy (NCBI): domain Eukaryota; kingdom Metazoa; phylum Chordata; class Actinopteri; order Scombriformes; family Scombridae; genus Rastrelliger; species Rastrelliger brachysoma. Next base: position 13,093 of record JANJYP010030530.1, read on the forward strand.
GGTGGCCATGTCTGCTGTCTTGGTTCTTTGGTGATATCATGTCCACCATAAAATTATAGGTGATATCCAATCTATCTCCTGCAAATCCTTGAAGAGTGGTGTACATGCTTAAAAGGGCAAATTTTGTAATTTTTGAAATTCTGACTTTTTTTTATTCCCAGCATTTACTTAGGTTTTACTTTCATTACTGGAGTACATTTATTATCATGAAACAAACTAACTGTGATAGTAAAGAAAATATTCAAGACCCAAGTTATAGGTCAAAAGTAAATTCTGGTAAGATATTTGTGCACTGAGGTACTTCATCCACCACTGTTATATACTATTCTGATAGCTCTTATAACATTGCGACCCCAGAAAAATCCATATGGACACAGGACACCAAAAACTAGGTTGCTTGGCTTTTTACTGGCATATGGCATGCAGCATACACACAGAGAGAATCACTTGACATGCTCCTTCTATATATGCTACACCTATAATACATTTACAAGTCTTACATGTACAAATAATATAGTAATAATAATAAGTAATAATATATTCAACATACACCAAATTTCTTGCCACATCTCCTCTTTTCACAGTTTCACAGTTTCACCACTGACAAAACAGTTTGAGTAATACTTTACAACAAGGTTAAGTTAACCATAACTTTAACAGTGTATTAGCAGTTGCTGTTGATTTTTTAAAAAGTACATTTCGTGTTTTGAGGAGGTTTTTAGTGAAAGAATATTCAGGCATTGGCCTGACTGTTAAAGCAATGTCAGATAGCTGCAGGGGAAAGGAGACAGGAAGGGTACATGCATCGGTACACAGTAAGGACTGTATATAGGCTTTAGGGATCAAAAAAGCAGCATGTCTCAGTGTGATGTGTGTATTCTGTATTAAACTTTTAATAACCATTTTCAAGTGTATGTTTTCCTTCAAGGATGCAGCTTTGTACTCTTGTAATGTGAAGACATCTCATGCTGCACTATAAATTTGACCCTTGAAACACAAATATTTTTCTGTCACAGAGACTTTCAAAACTGTACTACCCCCTAACAGAAGTAAAGACAGCTTGTGGGCCCAAATGTTGCTCCAAAAAATGATGATGACAGTGATGGATGAGAGTAAGTTCAAGCCTGGCCTCTCTGATTAGTGGCATTTCCCCAAAGAAACCTTCTAATAGAGGTTCGTGATTAAACAAGACTTGCGCCCATGATTAATAGTGTAATACACTGCAGTACAACATATTGCATAAGCTAACAAACTATAATACATGCTGTTTTGTTATTGATTCTGGCCAGATGTGCTCCGGTGATGATTTGACCGTTTTCTTATGTTTTTTTTATTGTGCATTATAACTGTTCTTCCTCTAGCTTTTTTCAGAATTGAATTGAACTTAACAGATATAGTAGAGGAGTATAGGAAGTTATACTGGACTGCTGTGTAATGAGGAAAGGGCTGTCTGTAATAATAACACAGTAACTCCTCATTGATCCCTGTTGGAATATTTTCATTCAGTGTAGCTCTTCTCCCAGGACATCAGAGTGTAGGGTCAGCAGTAGGACAACATCCTGCAGCTGGTAGAGACCTCAACAAGTAGTCTCCCTAAAGATGGATGCACTTTTATTTGTATAGCACCATTTACACAGAATTGAAAAATCTAATGGAAATCAAATGAACCAGAGTAAAATTGAATGACATATGTCTATGTCAGACATAATGTCTTTATGGACATTAATCACTTCACATATATTTTGATTTTTCCAAATGTCAAACAAGCTTTAGTTTAACCCACCATTACAAGATGGTTCATAACCACCTCCCGCATCAACAAACTCCTTACTCTTTCCTGCTGTGTTACTGGACAAAACTTAAGCTAAACTTAATTTAAGACATAAAGAATGGACTTAAATACTGTACGTGATATGTTGTAATGTAAAACCATTACAGTGACCTTGGATAAAAATACTGTGTAGAAAACACATGGGAGGACAAATAATCCCTAATCCTAGTCTGACATTTATCTTGTGTTATAGGGCGTGCAGCTACATGTATGTGCTTACAGACGGGCTCTGGTATAGTGACTGTTTAAATTATAAAAATGTACTAAATGACATTGTTTCGAGTAAACTCTGGATGTTACCCCTTCAGGACACTTGGATTGCAGCAGACAAGCAGTATGGTGCAATGCAAGTTTTTGAGTACTTTTATGAACCTTTTTGTATCGAGCTGCAGTGGCTCTTGTTATATGGATTTTGGTGGATGACAGAAATCCCTCTGGGGTTTTTTATTTGAGGAATAAAAAAAGTACTCTTTAGTGTTCATCAGCATGAGAGTGAGTCGACTGAATTTCATTTTTTGGGTTAATTATTCCTTTAAACTAAGAGAAGGTACTGACATTAAGGGGATGGGATGCTGATGTATGGCAGCATACAACACACAGCATTCAAACATGTCATTATTATGTGAGCTATTATTGCTGCATTTGAAATGCACAATTATTAAGGGACAAATGATGAGTATTTCAACACAAGGATCACACATCTTCTTTCGCAGGAGAAGATTTATTTACTCATGGAGTAGGTAATACAAAAATGTATTTTCTGTCTGCCTCACTTTCAATGCTGCCTTCCTCACAGGTAGATCAAACTTCAAGGAATGAAGAAGATAAAATTGTATTAGCTGCAGAGAATATATATCTGAGACCATATTTCTCATGTGTTCATTATCCAGAAGTATGGATAACAGGTTTATATCCATTATAATCCTGTGTACTTTATGAGCTACCAGGTAAAATCCAGCTAACGCAGGAGATAGGCCAGTGAGCTTATCAGCTGAGAAAAATTGCCTCAGTTTTTGTTCCTCAGGGCACTGCCAGGAAAAATAAGAATAAATGAAAAATGTAAATCTATCCATTCAAAACTCCCACACAAACTTATCACTGCAAGGGCGTAGCTTTGGTTTTATCTTTGGCAGGGACATTTTTTGTCAGATGGCCAAAATAAATGGTTGCATATGTGCAGTTGCTCTTTATATCAGTTTTCTCTCTCATATGCACACATTAAGAGCTTGACTCTAAAAAAATCAAATATATTGACTGTATTTGCATACATAACCTGTCTGCAATGTATGTATGTATCATGTATGTAACACACATGCTTGATTTCAAGCAGGTGTTTAAATTTTATTTTAATAATAAAAAATGGAGACTCCCTTTGAGCAATGATGACAAATTAGCTAAGAGAGCTTAAAAACTTCACTTGCAATTTAAATTTAAAAAAACAAACTAATGTTAGTTTTTCCTAGTAGAGAATCTTTTTCTGCAGTGCAGCTAAACTGACAACATTGGACAGCTTGAAGTTTGGCGTTGTCAGATCATGAAGTCGATGTTCCCCATATTTTATCTTTATTTAAAACCATAGCACTCAATGACTGATGATGACTTGAATGACAAGATAGTTTGTGACTGTTTGAGATAGAAATACTGATTGGGACAATTCCATGTGATCGTGTGCATACCAGGGAGTGAGCAGTGAGCATAGCTAATCCACTATAGTGTTGCATACCAAATGTGGCGATGCCACTGTAAAATTCCATTTAATGTTTTGGACTTGAAATGGAACAATGACCCACTTTAATTCAAGTGTTAACATCTAGAGCAGATAACCAGTATAAGAAATGTAATGCTTTGTAATCCTTTCTTTCTTATCACCTAATTTTCATTTACCAAAATAAACTCAACAGCTAAAATAAAATTAAAGGGAAACTTGTGTATTTTTCCATCTTTTTAAAACATGAAGTTCCTCTCTGTCTGTTGACATTTCTTTCGCTGGGGTCCTATTGACTAATCCTACTGCTGAAATAGGATAAATAAACTCTAAAGATTTAATTCTCCAGATGAATATGTTGGCTGAGATCGACACAGCAGTGGGGGTTAGTTTAGAGGGTTGTGATGAAAGAAGGTTAAAGTCACAGCAATGGTGCCAACACATGCTGCCTGGCAGATGATAACAATACAATATCATGTATGTAACATGACTTCACTGTGAAATTCTGAATCTAAAAAAAGCAAATAATCACAGACATCACTGAGGACTGTATCTGCACTCTGAGAGTAAGGTTGAGACAGTGGCTCTGGCACTGCAGAGCTGGGAAGTTTTCATCAGCTCTACCATGTTAAAAAGAGACAGATGTGTGCTACAGATTGAAACTTCTGAGGCCATATAGACTTAAGATAAACATTTAAATGTATCACTTTCACAGAATGACAGCCAGTGTGGAATGAGGAAAACCTATTTCAATATACTTATGGGTTGTTGTTTTAGGATAGATGTGAAAAATTTTAACATATCTTTCAACAACGCCTTCAGACAGCAGAGTGTGAGTTGTTAATGGAAAAAAAAAACATTCAAAATCATGCCGCTAACTAAAACAAGACAGCCAATACACAAAATATTTATAAGCAAAAATTTAATTATTTCATTCAATCATTCAATTTCAGACCAAAAAAGTTTTTTAGAGTGTCTGTACTGCTGTCAAATTGATCAAAATTGAACAGTATGGGTTAAACTACCATTTCTATATATGTAAAACATAGTCCTAAAATAAAAAGAAAAACATACAATTTAGGCCAAAGAACCTTTCTGAATAGATTTTAATTTAGTTGGTGCAATTTTACCAAAATGTGCCAAGAATGTAAACATACTAAAAATGTAAGTGCACACTTGCCGCATAAAAAGCAGCTGGTTCTTGAGTTAGCTTTCTATCATGAAAAGTAAAATAAAAACTACAGAACAAAATTATCTTAATTGCTCTTGCCTTGATGACAACATCCAGTCTCAGAATATGAGAAAATGTCTTATTTTTTGTTTCTATTTGCCAGATATATTTTATTATCCTAAATCTGAAAAGAAAATCAAACCATTTTTAAATTTCTGCTCATTCATTTTTGATAGTATTGTTGCTGCTGTGTTCTGAACATCACAGAATTTCAAATTGAGAGGTTTGTGGTGGAGCAGCAGGGTTGAGTGACAAATTGCTGTGAAACAATCATTAAATAATGTGTTTTTGATTTTAATTTAATCTCAGTTTTGTGAGCACAGATAAAACTTCCTCTCCTCAGCAGATGAATAAGAAAACAGGCTTCAATGTCTGCACATACATCATTCTGTACAATGAAGATTAAATATACAACTAAAGAAAAAAAAACACATTTTTTGACAGGAGGGGGCCTTTAAAGAGTTGCAGGATCACAGGCTAATATTTTTACAGCCGTTTAGTGAATTTCAAATATACCTTCATAACATTACTAACATTCCTACATATCATGCAATACATGCCTGATGTATTGCACATCTGTTTGCTTTAAAGAACAGTAGGTTTATTTTAAAGCAGCTGGGCTGATGAGGTCTCCATGGGTCATTTCTACAACATTTGCTCACATTCTTCAAACCAGGTCAGTGCAATTCATTCTGTTTATATCATGTTAAGAGTCATTGGGCTGTTTTCAGGAAAGGGGTTAATGAAACTGGAACTAAATAAAAGCTTTATAAATGCTTGTAGACTGACCACAATTCATTTGATTCAAGTGATGCGATGTGTTCTTCAGTTAAAGTTTAAAATATTACACAAATAGGAGAAGCAATTCCAAGTGTTTATTGTAAATTCTTTCAATTTGACACAAAAAAAGACCATGTATGGATAATATAACGCTTGTGTATAAAAAAAAAAAAGACTTTATGGAGACATTCAGAAGAAAGGAGATGGAGGTAAAGTTGCTTTTCTGCTGACAAATTTTTAGATTTCAGAACAACAACAACAAAAAAAAAAACAGCCTGTAAAGTTTTCAAACTGACTTGCAGAATAGATGCAAGTTAAACATGACAATGGCAGCTAGATTTTTTTTAAAATTTTATGCTTGTATCTAAAATTTGAGGAAACCAGGGATACAGACCTTGAAATTATTTTTGTTCGTGCACTCTTGTCTTCATTTTGGTCATATTAATGAGTTTGGCTACAGTCCAACATACAACTGTCTTTACACTCTACTACTACCAGCGAGTCTTCATGCAGCTCACCCATATCCTTGTTGGGGCAAAATGTACCAACATAAAAAACAAAGTAAAACTTCCCTTATCAAAAAGCCGATAAACATTATACATGAGTAAATAGCCCGAATGCACAAATCAACACGCTACCACAGAGTACTTGCCACCCCCCCTTTTTGAAACTGCTGAAAAGAAGCTTATTTTTATAGTATTAAAAATTGTTTAGATTCCGATCCAGGTATTGTTATTATTTGGTACAGAGTAATCTAGTTTAGCCAAATTTAACTGAAAACTTTCACATAAAAGTTCAACCAATGATCAATCTTTTAAAAAACAAAACAAAAACCAAAAAAAAAAACAACCACTTTACAGTTTTATTTTGGTTCCCATCAGGCCATTCATTCACTTACAGCCATGTGAACACAATCAGTGCCAGACGCAGCTCAGTGGGAATTTACAGACAACATTCACTTCAGTAACACTGCGTTAGCCATCAGCAACTAGAGGTTTGGCAGCCACTACTACCATGCACGATCAATTAAGGTATCACTCAGGCGGCATTAACAAAAGCGGCCAGGCTTGATAACGTAATGAAGACAAGAAATTGTACCAGTATAGCAACAAATTAAATCAGTGTTTAAAAACAAAGAGATACAAAAACATCTTCCTAGAAAAATATATTGTTAAATATACAAGACATGCAAGTTAGAAATATATGACGGACCAAAGACACAAGTATTAGGAAAACACCGTTAACCCTGTTTTATCAGCATTCAATGTTCAACTTTTGTTGCGAAATTCAAGTTTCTTTAACATCTTTTCAACACTTCATTGTTCAGATGGGCAGATAATGCAAATCATTAAAAGGGGTGAAAAGTGACTTTTTTAAAAAGATTGTTCATCAGTTCGGCTAAACACAAAACTGATTTTGTTGATCAATCGATGTGTCAATTGAAAGAACACAAAAGTCATCAGGCAACTGCTGAAGGATTTGGTTGCTTGTTTCATACCATAATAAACAGAATACTTCGCTTTTTCCCCTCTTAAGCAAAATAACAAAAAGACATCACATTGGGCTCTGACAATTTGTGAAATGCCAACAGATTCATTGATAGATTTGGTAAGGTCACTAAAATAACACATCTTAACTGGGAATGCCTGTCCTGATAGCTGAGGAAAAGCTAATGATATTTAGGTCTTATTCACAGAGCGCCATATTTCAAACTAATTCTCTAAAACTGTGAAGAACAGCAGCTGAGGCTGCCGAGTGCTGATCATTTAAAAAAAACAGAAAAATGGCATTGTGTGTCAGATGCTGTGACTGTTGGGACTAACTTTAGGGTTACAAGGGGTCATCCATTATTCTGACTGACTCCTCTCTGTATTTCCTCCAATTGTTTCTAACATAAGCCTAACATGACCATAACTACAGATATGTTGTGACACTTCTGCTTTCAATGTGACAGCACAGACCTCATGTACACTGTACCGATATGATTCACAATCACAGGGAAATACAACTCTACGCCACAATCGTGCTATCAGGAGTCAAAACTAAAACGCATGCAGTCTGTTTGCCATAAGTCACTAAAAAGTAAAGAATGTTATCAAAAAACGTAAAAACGTACACATAAACCATACATATATATATATTTATATATATATATATATTTTTTTTTTAAATTTGTCTCCATTTTTAAAAGATTTGTATTCAAAATACATTAATTATTTTTTCAAGTCAAACCTATGAAATTGTCTTTGGTCAAAAAAAATATCTTAAAATCTACAGGTTATATAAAAGTTATTGTACAGGAATGAGACACAAATGTACTGGAGATCATGTAACTGATCAAAAAAGGGGAAAGCTGATACCAAGTATCTAATCATTTCTTTCATTTGGAGTGCTCCAAATATTTAAAGTGCTTCTGCATTATTCCCTCAGCATTTTATGTGAAAGACACATCCATCAAAGTAAGGCAGGTTGGTTTTCATGTAACTCAGAAAATATACACATTTGTTCAGAAGAGGAAGGACACTACAAGAGAAGAGAGAGAGTGTATATAGTGTACATGGGCACAAGTAGAGGACAGTCCTCCATAAAGATGATGATTATCATTCAACTCTTACGACAGATGTCAGAGCAACTCTTCAAAAAAAAAAAAAAAAAAGATTGTAAGAGCATCATCACAGCTGTTGATATAAAATTGGGTGAATAAAAAAAAAATTAGCAGCCTATTCACACACCATCTAATGATGCCTTTTTCACACAGCTGTAAAAGAGGACATGAATTAAGACGAGGAGGGAGTCTCTTTAGAAGGTACCTAAAGGCAGAGGAGGGGAGGAGGTGGCAACAACGCCTAAGGGGTCGCTCATTTTGAGGACCAAGTTTGTTGGACTTCCTGTTCTGTTCTTAGGTTGTCACTGCTGTAGTGGACTCATGAAGTCTGGAGGTCAGGGTGTATCGCTCGTATTCTTCCAGGACACACAGTGGCATCCTTGCTGGAACAACGCCCAATGGGGCATCACTGTGGTGGTCTTTGTGAGGGACGGTCACCTGCTGGCACGGCTGTCTCAGGTCCCACCTTCCTGCCCTGATTAGGAGGTTTTCCCCACAATCGGGTTGTCCCTGAAACAGCAGCAATAATAAAGATGAGCAAGTCTCCTCCATGTGTGTGTGTGTGTGTGTGCAAAGGGGTGGGGGGTGCAGATGTATGTGATTGAAGTCTAGTAGTCCAGACTTACAGGCTGCCATACTGCGCTGTGGTGTCGCTCCTGATGTTGTGCTGCGTCTGAAGCTCCTTCATGATGTTTCGGAGCTGTTTGAGTGTCTGAAAGGTCTCTTTGGGTTCCTGAATGGTGAACTTGGAGTATTCCTCTTGCTCTCGCTGAGGGCCCTGATACACTGCCATACTGGCACATGCATCTGAGGTGAGGACACACATCACAAGATAGTTTGAGTCTTCATGATTCAGGTCATGTGACTGACTTTGCCAGTCAAGAACAATACATTTCCTGCTGCACTATCCTACTAAAACTCTAAATTAAAAAAAGGGTTTAGAGACCTACATTAGACATGGAAAATACCCCCAAAATTGGAAGTTTATTTAAAGCATATCCTTCACAGTTTGGACTCAAGACATGTAAACACAAAACATTTGACAAATGTAATCAACAAATCCTGCTCTCTCCTAATTAACAGATCCAACATTTCACACTGACCCTCCATGTTCTGGAGCTTGGTATCATTTGAAGAAAGGAGGGAGAAAATTCTCTCTGCTTCCCGATCACAATCTATGTCCAGCTGCAGGTTGGCCAGCATGGTGCTGAAACAAGAGAGAACAAATAAAATGTGTGTCAGGTAAGAGTGAGTAGTAGAGAGAAGAGGATAATATTTCTATTTGTAAAATGAAAACAAATCCAACTGAGCTTTTCTGTGAACTCCATGTACAGAAAAGCTTTAAAAAAAAAAACAAAAAAAAAAACACAGCTGAACAGACATGTCAGTTTGGATATCATAGCATGTGATTCAGGTGCAACTGCTAGCATCATCTAACCTGCAGACATAAGACAGAGGACAAGTTTCTGCACATATTTGCCAATTTTGTTAAATACAAAAATAATACATGCTGTGTATATTTTTATTGAGAAAAATAATATGCTAAGATTTTTAATTTCTTTTCAAACAGTCTTAAAAAGAAATTAGTCAGTTTCTTTTCAAATTAAATATTTTTAGTAATTTACTTGATGAAGATGTGGCAAAGAAGGCTGAAAACATCAGCAACCATTGTTGTGGGGGTACTGATGAGCACTTCCTGCATTAGTACACATACAAATACGTTTAGTTCCTAAAATGGTTCCTGGAAACATGCCTGGAATCAAATATAAAAAAAAGGTGAGTTTTCATATTTGAAATTATTCAAATTCAAATCAGTTGCTTTAATACTACTATAAACAAGTTGCTGTTTGCATGTGTGTCAGTCCACACATCGGTTTATGGCAACTGATGGAGTGTAGTGCTGCTAACATAAAGCAACCCATCTCTGCTTTGTGTTATAAAGCACTTTTGCATTTATTGTTTTGCATACCCTGTTCTCTTGTGTGTTCTTGGGTCTGTTCACACAGCATAAACTTTTTTCAGTCCTCACAGTCCCAGTTTGGTACTGGTGAGAATTTAGTTTACCACCACTCGCACGGTCTCAAAACGGTTTCTGCATTTATTGTAAATGTCTGACAAACAGAGGCTAGAATATTTAATAATATATTGTATATTTCTTGTCCTGGTGGTGATGATGAAGTGAAAGACTCACGTCGTGCAAGGCTTACAGCCTGGTGCGTTGTTACTAATGCTTTTACAGCACTGCCAGAGGCCACTGGTGTAGTTTGATGGATGGAAAGTGGTGAGGCGGTCCTCATTACAGCGGCTAACCTGACCCAGGACCTCCAACCACTCACAGGTCTCAACACAGTTTCCAGCTTGAACATACAGTGGCTTCTCAGAGTGGATCACCTGAAACATCTGACACGAAAGAAGAGTTATAGTTACAGTACATTTAACAGTTTCATTTAAAAAATGTCAAGCTGATCTTCAGGAGATTTTGGTCAAAGTGTGTTATTTTCCTTCATCATGGTCCAAATGCAAGTATTCAAGGTTGTCCAAGTATAGAGAGCAATTACAACTTACTTGACCATCTGTTGGTATCAAAATTAAGACTCATACTCATTTAACACATTGTTAACAAATCCCCCTGAGACAACAAATACAATATTTTATCATTTGTTTATTTTAATTTGAGGAACTGGTGTGGTCACTTAAATTTCATTACAAAGGGTGTCGGAAGGTGATGATGTGATGACTAGATATCTTAGGCTTACATTTTTGCGGTTAAAGGCACTTTCATCCAGTTTCTCCACTGCCTGGATATTTTTGACATTGATGATGCAGAGGGCCTCTTTTCCTAAAAAGAAGAAGTCATGCTGTCAAATATTTCAGTTAAATTTCTTTACAATAGAAGCTTGTTTCCTCTGTTATGATGTAGATTTGCTAATTGGCTCCTGCGAGAGATGTTAAGTTTGGTAATATACTGCAAATGATCAAATCTGGAGTTATCCAAGGTAAAATGTGATGTTAAACAACACAAAAGGAAGCACTGCATTTTGCTTCACTCACAGCGGTTTGCACAAATGTCAAAATACACCCAACATTACATTTGATGCCATCCAAAACATCAGGTTTGAAACAATCAAAAACAATCCTACAGATGATATACTGTGCGCATGCCAGCTCCTTTCGGGTTGTGGTGGTTGATAAAAAACAAAAGAAACTATGGATCCATAATCTGTAATTAAGAATAAGTACATAAATAAATATAAATAAAATAAATAAATAAAGTTTGCAGACAAGTTCAATCACAGTTGCTGCTCTAAATACCAAACTTTACAAAAACAACCAAACCTTGCTGGTCGCTACAAACTCATAATTACATAATAAAAATGTACTATACAGTCTTCCATTATGATATATAAACAAAACAGCCTTGACCCTCAACTCTTTGTATGAATCTTCTAAGATTCATGCTGTTCCCCTCTCCTTTAAAAAACCTATAAAAAAATCATCATGTCACACAGTTAACGACCCGTCAGATTCAACACATACTTAACTGAATTGTGACCCTAATTTTTCTTTTTCTTTACATGAATAGTCCATAAATCTATTAAGTTACATGTACAGGCGGAGAAAGAATTCCATTATCTACGTTTGAAGTTATGCATAGAGGTCACTTTCAAATACACATAGAGATGAATATATGTACATAATGGTTACACAATACAATGTCATCAAATAGTAAAGGAATAAATAAGAATAAATGTACAATAAAGAAGAGAAAAAGTTTAACTTTGTCAATCTCTTTCATCTAACTACTCTAATAAACAAGTGCTTCAGTTAAACCTGCTGAAAAAAATTCTTTGGTGCCATCTGGTGGTTTTAATCAAGAATGCTACTGTGACAGACAGATGCATGTAACAGACTATATTATACTGCAAGTTCTGGATAGACTGGCGTCTCACCTTTATGTTTGTGGTAAGAGAGTTCTCTGTTGGTCACTCGCAGCCACCTCTTCTTAAAGTTTTTCTTGCCAAGCCGTTTTTTCCCCTGACCTCGTTTTTGTACTTCCCTATGAAGGCGACACACCAACATGAAGATTAAAACATGTTTCACTGGAGGTGAGCAAATAAACAGTGTCCGTAACACTAATTATTATTAAGTATTTAATTTTAGTTTTGTTCCATAAAAATGTCCATCTGTCCATTACACATTGCTAATTTATTGAACTGGAATAAAACTGATCTGAATTTCAAGCAAAGTTTGTTAAAAATTCATTGTCATTTTACTGTCTGCTGCAAAAATCTGTATCTCAATCCAAGTTGTTTTCCATGTATTTGCGTTATGTATTGAGCAAATTCACTTTTTCAATATTTCCAAAACCCACCTTTAACAAGCATAAAAACCTTTTGATGAAACTGAACTTTATTAAGCTTTAAGCTTTTTTGGCAGTTCTTCAGCTCCAGAAAAACATTACTCGTTAATTTTTTTTATCCCCTTTCCTACAGACTTAGGTACCACTAACACTCACCCCTCCTTGAGAACCACAGCATCCTCCAACCCAGTGGAACCTTTGCTGATGTTAGAAGATATCTCGTCAAGAAACTGTTAACAAAGTAGATGGAGAATGATACCAGTGCTAACATTTAGAAATAAGAAAAACAAATAAAGTAACATTAACATTCTATACAATGTTTAAGAACAATAAAAAAATACCTTTTTAACTTTTTCAATACACTTATCTTCTTGGAATGATTTGTAGAAGTCGTACATGTAGGTTTCCTTGAAACTAGACTGGACAGAGAGAAAATATAGACTTTAAATCAACATGATATAAAAGGCTTCATTTTATTAGGTTTTTTACTGGCAAAGAGTGACATTTGTTTTTTTATGATGGACTGTACATACACAGCACATTTAACAGTATTCAGTGTTGTACAGAGTCATCATCAGAGCTGAGTAATGCACCCATCTTTCCACTTGCAACCTGCATTATTAGATATTCCATTAGTAACCTACCAGTTTTTTTGACAAACTACCCCAGCTGCCCAGTGTCTGGATGGTTTTTGAGATGAGTGTGAGTGTGCGAGAAATCTCAGGATCCTAGAAATGAAAGAAAATGGGCGAAATAACATTTTGTGATATAGGCCACTTCAGTCTGCATATATTCTATTTATTGAACAGTCAGCTGTGATGCGAGGGCCACACACTTACAGGATGATGTAAACGTAGTTGGAAGGATTGTGGAGTAAGAACAGCGACAGCAAAGAACCGCAGGAATACAAAGCTGCTAACAGCAGAGTACTGAACATGAGGGTCAGCTGTGGAGAGAAAGAAGATGTGTTCTAGCTTTCAAGAACACACTAGTATAGAGCAATAAGCAACTCATTTCATTAGGAATGTCTCTAAAGCTATTGTTAGTAGGGGTGATCCCAGGGTTGGGTGAGACGGGGACGTTTATTTGTACTATTTAACATAACTGCTGTGAAACAATAGCCTAATTAAATAACAGCTTTCACCGCTGCCTACATCCAGCATTTACCACAGCAGCGCACACACACACACACACAACACAACGGCCCCTGATCTTCTTGTGTTAAAATATGCACAAATTTTTAGTGGGGCTCATTTCTTTTACATGTCTTTATGTGACTCAAGAATGTACCTGGGAACCGTTTGCAAGCCAAGTGTCTCAGTGACCTGAAAACATCGCACATCAGAGGGGGACAGCTGGCACTGGACTGTGTGATGGAGGAGAAAACTTTCTGCACATAGCCCTGAAGATTATCCTACAGAGAGAATACAAATAAGCACAAATGAAACAAGCAAATGACTTGAAAAAGGTAAAAAAAAAAAAAAAAAACCCTTAAAAGTCTGTCATTCACCTTGTTGACCTCCACGTTGTCCCCTTCCTTTAGTTTAATGGGATCAATCTCACAGGTTTTGTTTGATTCACAAATCTACAACAGATTAAAAAGCACAAGAAAACAAAAAATCAAAGTCAGGCATGATGTGTAAATATTAAATAATCAAAAACTGACCAACCAACAAGAGATCATTGATGAGCTAATACTGCAGACATTAAAGTGCTATTGATACTTTTTTGGTCCTTGATAGTTTTCAAAATGGTTGTTACATTAAGTCATACATTAATAAAAGAGGAGGCTAATTCCTTAAAACATTACAATTCCAATTAGTATTCGTGCAAGCTGTTTGAAGGAAACTGAAAATATATCTGCTTGTTTTCAAAGGGAGACAGCTCTTATTCAGATGGAGTTTTTCATACTGACCTCAGTGATATACTGTATGTTATTGTGGAATTTATGCTGGAAATGTGTGTTTATGTGCTTCCTTGTTGCATGTACCTCATCTATTACAGGCTTCAGGGTAACAGCTAGGTAGTTCTTTCCCACAATCTTCATCATGTCATCAATGCAGCGCGTTGCCAGTGAGTTGCCACGGAATATAGTGTTAGCCTCCCTGTATGGACACAGTGGGATTTCACTCATCTGATTTCCATACATTAATGAACATTTTTGAGTTGTAAATTTAATAAGAACATTCAAAAAGCAATATATTATTCAATTTTCCCTTCTAAATCCTCGTAAATTTGACTTTGGTTATGCTATATTAGCCAGTGGGAATGATGGCAGGAACTACAAATATAACACAAAAACAGAACAAGGCTATGAGAAGTAATAATTTGGCTAAAGGCCAGACTATATCTGTAGTGTAGGCATGTGAGATTACTCACTGAGTGTTGTCCAGCTCTAGCGTTGCCACAGCAGAGACAAAAGGCACAAAGCGATTGTGGTGGAGCAGCAGTCGAACCATCGGTAGAACGACATCGTATCGCTCTCTGCAGATGTCCCCTAAGATGTGTGCTGCTGATGCTGAGATGGGCTGATGGTGGCAAATAGAGAAAGTGTGGAAGGTGAGTGGGTGAAAAAGGGAAATAAAGACTGACTGTACTGAGGAGAGAAGGAAGTAACAGAAATAACACAATGAGTAACTAATGAATTCAGTGAGAATATCTGAACATTTTCCAGAAAAATGTGAGTGAAAAATGTTAAGTTTGGAGAGCATGGTGCACCTGAATGGCTCCAGTACACACTGACTGAGTATATGTATATGATTTTTTTTTTTTTTTTTAAATTCTGCCCTTGTAAGGATTTACTGTAATTCTAGCAATTGTCCAACCTTCACATCTGGGGATTTGAGCAGCAGGTTGCAGAGTGGTGTGTAGCAAGCAGATGGCAGTACTGTGTCTTCTATGTAGGTCAGCTTCAAACGCAACGATCCTAAGTCATCAGACTTGGACTTGCTGCCATTGCCTTTGGGTTGGAGGAGATACCTTTTAGACCACAGGAAGACAAACTTTTTGTTAGTGTGCTGTGTTGGGAGAGAAAGACAATGCAGTGCAATACTACAATTAACCAAACTACTACAAAATGGAGATTTTAGACGAAGTTTGACTGTTTGAGGTAACCGTGTATGAATTTCACTTCCAATCATATATGTTGAAATACACCTTCAGAAGTTAAAGGTGTATCTTGTAACCCTGGACTACTGCTGTCTGCACTAAAAATGCAATAAACAACACAACATACTGTATAAAATTACACACAGATAAAATAATGAATCATTTAAAATTATGCTACTGCTTTAAAGAAATATAGACTGATGAGCCAGTTGCTTCTACTGACCTGCTGCTCAGCATAACACAAACTAACTGTAGAAATTATTATTAGCTAAAAGGCAACTGTAGATAAAAATGGAGACATTTAAAGTTCCCTAAACTTTATTGGACTGAAAAAGGAAACTTCAACAAGATAAATATTGCCCTTCGGAAACACATATCCTGGACCTGGTGTGAAAACAGGAAAGGAAGTGCAAGCAGCTACCTTTAAAAAAAAAAAAAAAGTCAGCTGGATTTGCATATGTGAACAATGATCACAAGTAGTATAAACAGCAACATATAAGAAACAGGCTTTATATAAACACACCGCATTAACTGCAGTTGGCTGTAATGATGGTTTTCTAACCGGGTCAAAAACTTGCATTTGAGACTCCTACAGAGCAATATTTTACATGTTAAAATCAACAAGCATAATGACGATCTGTAAGCAAAAGATGAGTGAGTACGAAAGATATAGTAAAGCATATTTTAAAGAGGATTTGTAACTGTACCTCCTCGTAAAGGATGCTTCAAAGTGACATTAAATGAATCAAAACTCTTCTTGTCTATACTATATAAATCAGACAACTGGCATCTGCTCCTCATTTTACCAGTAGTTTAACAATTCTTGTGGAATGAGTAACGTCCACTTCCATTGAAGGCATGTGCTTTAGACTTAAGAGAAAATTGCTCATATTTCTACTGCATGCACATCTTCCTGAAAGCCAACAGGTGGAGCACAAACAAAGTGATAAAGCAGAGTTCAACTGCAGGGCTTCTGAAAGCTGCCACTATGCAGTGAAGGTTTGTCCTTAAACTGCTTGATCTGTAATCGTGGCACACAAGAGCCGCTTCTCTGAAAAAGTCAACAGATCACCTGCTCTGATTTTATGAAGCTTGATTTTCATGTGTGCAGCATGGACTATTTCCAGCATAAACATAGGACATGAGGTACTGCCACCATGCAAAAAGCCACCCACGCACTCAACTCACAGCCCTCATGTACTAACAGATTGCTATCTGGCATAATCCCATATCACCTACACTGACGCAAAGCTGGGAAACACACTCACACAAAAAAATGGAAAAACTGCAGAATACTGAGAAATCCAGGAAGATTTTCAAATCACTTTATGGAAGACAAAACTTAAAAGTACAAGTAACAGGTAAGTAGGACAGAGATACGAGACAGAAAGACAAAGATGTAGTTAAGAGGAAGATGACCTAGCTATGACATCACAGTGGCAGTTTCTGGTTTGGTTGTGTTTATTACTAACAATAGAACACATTCATAAAGAAAAAGACGCATCAGATAGTTTGGTCAGGGAGAGAACAGTGAAGTCCTGGACTTATTTTCATTGTCCCTCATGTTTCACAGTCCAATAAGTTCCAGCAAAGAGACAGGCCAGCTCCATTTGAACTAAAAGAGCTCCCATTATCTTTCCTGAAAATCTAAAATGGGCCTATTCATTGACAACCATTGCAGTGCATATGAAAGCCTTTAAAGCAAAACAACAGGTCTATGTTTGTGAAAAGAACTGACTGCATGTGGCTGCATGAAAAGAGTGAGGCAGTTTGACTAAAGTGCCTGAATTAAGAGCTGTATGGAAAAAATGCCAATTTTCTGTGCCTTGTTTTTCTTTATTACGAACCAACAGGTTTGGAACTGAGAGACATAGACACAGTAGGGATGTTGGAAAGTATAAAGCCTTCATTATCCTTTAAAGTGTGAAGTTATTTTCTTGTGTCTAGTCCTCACCAGGCCTTGTGGATGTGATCACTCCGTAGTATCTTTACATGCACCCGCGTCTCCCCAAGAAACACATCCTGAGCCAGATTCTCATTGTTCCATAAATCGACCCTGCAAAAAGTAGAGGATGAAAAAAAAACAGACAATGCTTTTTACGTATGAACATATGACGTTAAAATACAATCAAACCGCATACACGTAAGGTAGCAACATTTTTGTTGCTGTGTGTTCCAACACAAACACAACCACTTCCAATAAACTGCAAATAGGGTTGTTTTTTTTAAATTTCTTAAATGTTCACTTCTCAGTGGTGCTTACCTCTTTGATGCATTATAACCAATACAGTACCCGTGCAATGACATCACCTCAAATCCAAACCTCAAAACCATGCATGAGTGTTTACCTTTGAATCTGTCTAGTCTTACCCAGGGAGCTATGAGTCCACTGTGATGGAAGCCCCATATATCCTTAACCAGAAACCAAGGCTCTCTATCAGTAGTCAGAACACACCAGATCCAAATTCACTTTTTTGTTCTCAACTTGTTAAGAAATAATTTTTCTTCTGTCAAGACTATAGAGGGGTGATGAGAAAGAGACATAAAGAGTCACACACGCACAAATTAAAGGGAACAAAAAAAACTTACTTGATCTCTAGTTTTTCAATGTCCTCCTCCTCCACTTGGAAATGAGACTTTTTGGAGTAGCTGCTGGACCGTGTGACCTGAGGATGGAAAAGTCAACCAGTTCAGACATCTCCAACACTTTCCAGAAAATTGCCTAAAGACCTGTTTGGTTTCTAATTAAGCTTACTTACACAAACAAGCCTATCATGTGGTTAGACAACAAAGTGTGTAGGTGCACAATTTACCTCAAAGAAGAAAGTCTCTTCAAATTGAGGGTTGCTGGTTTTCTTCTTTACTTTTGTTTTCTTTTGGTCGGACCTGAGGAGAAAAGTTACAGAAATTCTTATGAGCATCAGGAAAGATTTTCAGAAGACAAAAGGTTCCTGAAATGAATGTATACATGATAGATTATGATTTCCATAGCTTTTGAAATATTGGTTTTTGTCCCTTGTATTAAGATTACAGTGATTTTTATAGCACTGTCCTTGTCAACACTTTTGTCTTATAATCAGCGCTGCAATCAATGAAGCACTTTGAACTACAATAACCTGTTTGAAAGGTACTATACAAATAAAGTTTGATTGATATAAAATGTAGTCAAAGGGCATTTGCAGACGTAATCAATGTTTATCTCTGAAATCACGTCACCTTTGATCACTTCATCTCATACCATCCATACACCCAACTGCAGCGTGTGGACGTTTATATTCAGTTTTGTTCAAGGAGCCATCTTTTTGTAAAAGTGCACATATGAGCTCCGGATATATTTTTAAAAATTGCTCTGTGGTTGTAGGTTTCATCATTTGTTCATCTAAAAATGTTTTTAAAATTTGTTTTAAAAAGATGATTTGACCTGATTTCAGACACAAACATTGATTATGACTGGAAATGCCCTTTAAGTGTGATTAATTATATTCCTGCTTGAGCCACAGTTCTCTGAATATCACAATAGTTTAAACTGCCCTCTAGGAAATCTGAGAATATTTACTGCACACAGTCTGGTTCCTGGTTATTTGGCTAAACTCATGACACTGCAGTATGTATGTCAGGATATAATGGAAGATCCTCAGATCTCATATTACTAGTTATACAAAGGTCCAAGCTTATAGCAAATGTTGAGTTGAAAATTTACAGTCAGAGCTGTGATGCTTTGATATCCTATTTGAGGAGCTTTGGACAGCAAAACCTACTGTATAAATTCATTCAAAATTAAAATGAAAAAAAAGGTAGGTAGTAACATTTTCTTTGTGAGCATAACTCTGTCAGAGGGCACAAATAAGACATCCAGAATAACACTATCTAGTTTACTAAATATTTTTGGGAAACATTTTTAGCTGATTTTTATTTCAGTTTATGCTAATGTTTTCATATTTTTGTCTTTTAATGTTACAAAAAAAAGAAATAAAAAATGTACAATTATCTCTTCATTTATTTAAAGAAATTGACAGCTACGTAAATCAACCAAAACAAACTACCAAATCAACAGAGCAAGACTAATTTTGTACTTAATTAAAAAAAAAAAAAAAACTCAAAATTTTAACATGCATAGAATAATATAACCTTATATATCATAATATAACCTTATATATCATCTTGAAAGTGAGAGTGCTCTAGTGTGTGTGTCAGTGCTGTTCAAAGTTACCTGGCAGGTCCAACAAGTGACACGGTGGCATAGGGGTCACAGTTCTGCCCACTGATCAAAGGCAGTCCCTGGCACTCTATTATCCTACAGGTGTCACAAAGAAATAAGCATATATATCAGTTAATACAACAATCACAATTACTGTGATTTTACATATCTATAATATATTTCATTTGGAGAGCAACTTCCACTGTATGATACTGTGTGTAACGGAGGCCAGCTGGTAGCTGTGTGGTAGAATGTGAAGCTTCCCTCCCGATACTTTAAAAGCGCCCTCAGTCGACTCAGTTGACTGAGAGCTCGGAGTTTTAGCTGACTGGCTAGGGCGTTTGTCTCCCGTCCCGGGATGTTAACGTGAGGTAGGTGAGTTCGAGCCCAGCGGTGGGCGAGTGTAGAACTCCGCGAACCTACCTCCGTCACATGTAAGGCTGATCAACTTGGAACATGAGGTGATCTAAAGCTTGGGAGAGATTAGTTTCCTTCAGAACATAAATGGTAAATAATTTCTTGTTGGTTCAACAGTTACATCTGTGCCAAAGTATTTGCTTTTAATCCTCCACCTTCAACATAATAACTGCACTGAGTAAAAAAACACAGTTTAAAAAAAAGAGTTTACCATCTACTGTAATGGGAACAAACAGTTTCAGAAACAACTAGAATTGTTAAACACATTGCAGCTTTTTTTAAAGCAGACAATCTGAAAAACAAGTTTTATGTTTCATCGTTTCCATCATCAATAACATAATATAAAAACAACAAAATAGTGCCTTGATAAAGTACAGGTACAGCTGCCATTTAGAAGCACTACTTTGTCCTCATGTTTGACTCATGTCACACAGGGACCACTGGTTTTTTCACAGGTGTTTCAGGTGACAACAAACACACTGTCAGCACCCTAAACAGGATATGGCTGCTAAGCAGAAGCCATTGGGGAATAGGAATGAATTGAGCTCTTCACTAAGTGTGACCTAAGGGAGAACATATGCAGGGAGAATGTCAGGATGTTTGTGTATAATCTTCATGGGTGTCATGACATTATTCCCGATAGTTTCCTTTGCATCTATTTCTTTCTCAAGCTTTGCCCCTATCATCTCTTGTGTAATCGTGCTGCAACATGATGGCGTGCAGACATAGAAAGTGTGCAAAATATGAGCTTGGCACCTGTGATTCTGACTTTGTTACTCTGTCTGGCCAGTATGACGTTTATCATCTATACACATAGAGCATAGAGGAGGTCTGACCGTGAGCAGGTGACAGTTTGAGCAAACAATCTGAGTGACACAGTGAATGACGGCAGCAAAAACCACAGTGCTTGCAGTGTGTGAAGCGCAGGCTTCCTGCTCAGATGCCATCACTTCCTCTGCATTACCCTGCTCTCCAAGTATGAATGGGAGGGGTGCAGCAGCAGAAGGTGTACACATGCATACTTGTGCATGTTGTTTACATACATGCTCAACTTAATCCTACAATAAACGCTTTCTGTTGTGCAGACCATCGTCTCTGGTCAGTATTCGCTAACAGTTTTGCGCTGAGTTTTTCTTTAACATCCATTTAGGAGGTAAAGCTAACAGATAAAGTTTTTCTGTGACACAGGCAAACCTTAAAACAACCCGCTAAGTGCACAGATTGGTGAGTGATATGATCTTATCAATGATTACCTCTGTACATGTATTTAAAAAAAAAAAATCTACATTACATATAAAACATATTAGTCATAGCACAAAACATTTTCTGAAATTTTACTATTTCAACTTCAGATGTTTTGAAATCATATCTATAATTACTGAAAAATATATACAGCTGAAAACGATCTGAATTTCTGCAGTCTGGAATCATTAAAATGCCATATAATATTAAGTTTATTATGATTTAAAATAAAAAAAAAAAAACAATAAAATCTCACATGAATGAAGTGATGAATTGAATATTACCGTAACATAGATAATTACTTTTTTGTCTAATCTTCTGTTTGATTATTTTAGCTAGACCACAGTCATTGTAGCACTGTTGGTTTTTGTGTTTCCTCTGTCAGTAAGCTCAAGTTGCTGTTGTTGTCTGTGACGCTGTTAAAATACAGATCTTATGAAAAGTATAGACAGTGACACAAAATCTCCACCGTCCTGGTCCCATGTCTCAAACCACACATGTAAAATAACAAACTTTGAAGTCTGTTTAGTAGACTATTTCCTGTATGGTTGAGAAGGACTGTCCACTTATTTCCATATCATATCCATATGTTTGATACTACAGTTAAGGCCATACAAGGGTTTACACATTGTATTGTTCTATCACTTTAATTTTGCCTTTTCTCCTTGTATTGCAGGCCATATCTTGTATTGTAAAAGGCATATATAATATAACACATATAATAAAGCATTTTAACACAAACTTGTTTGCTTTTCAAATGCTGCACATGAACCAGAACTTGAATTTAAAGAACTGGAACACAATTAAATGAGAACAGAAGGAAGAAATTAAAGGAGGAAGCAGGGTTTCATTATAGGCCAGAGGAAGGGCTCATGTCGTTCTCAACTTTTCTACCATGACCATGATTTCAACTTCACTTCAAACTTGTCAAAATTATACAACAACCAAGTGGATATGACCTCACTTGTCTGGCGATAGGAAGATCTAGATACTCACCTGACTAGTAAGTGTTGACCTACTGAGCCATTCTCTGTGATCACTTCATTCAGTTTCATCTCCAGGTGAACCTTGCCCTGTCAAACATGAGCAGAGCAGAGTGACAGGTGAGAACTTACAGATGACTTATGCCATGATGTCTGGTCTGGAGTGAAAAGTTTCTCATAAAATCCAAGCTTACAGTAATATGGGGTTCATTTCAAGTCAACAACAGTGGAAAGTTTACCTTTCTTCACCCCAAGTTCACCAAGTCAATAATGAGCTTAAAGAGGTCAAATAAGATAGGAAGATAGAGGAGTAGGATATTTACACATTTACTACAGACATGCACAAATACTTCCATAGTATTTCATTTTAAACTGCTTGCTTGTTATTCTCTGTGATACACATGCTGCTTTATGTTAATGGAGGTACCATGTGCGACAGGAGTCACAGCAGCTGTGAATTTTGTAATCATTCAAAAAGATCTTTACGGGGTAGGATGTGGTGAAGGCTGCTGGTCTTGCCTTCGGAAGTGTCAGAGAGAGAGCTAGGAAAGAGTGAGAGAGCTAAACAAAACCACCCACACACTTGCACTCTGTCTCTGCAATTCAGCACTTGGTTGAGATGGCAAATAGTTTTCTGATGCAAGATAGGCTTTTCAGCTTATATAATGCTAACCAAATGAGCCAGTATCGCCAGCAAATTAACATATTACAACTACCTATCCTCCTCATTTGGAGTGCGTATGGTCAAAATGTTGCTTGTCTAATGCAATTCCC
Organism: Rastrelliger brachysoma; assembly: GCA_024605115.1. NCBI lineage: Eukaryota > Metazoa > Chordata > Actinopteri > Scombriformes > Scombridae > Rastrelliger > Rastrelliger brachysoma. The sequence continues at coordinate 36,327 of JANJYP010030530.1, forward strand.
ATATGAGCTAATGTAACATAGTACATTACATGCACATTCACACAGCTGCTGTTCAACTGCAAGCATTGCAATAACAGCTCCATCACTCACTGATGTAACTTTGCAGTTGAAAGTGTCTACTTGTGAGTGAATCACAACACATACCCAGAATAGTCTGGCGTGGGCTAATGGCAACGAGAGTCCATATGTTAGCTACAGCAGCACAGAAGTGGTAGAGTGCTGTAGTTTCACCAAACATAAGAAAACCACAAAATCATCTGATCAAAGAAAAATACTGCTGAAACAGAACAACCCACATACATTTTTTTTGTGATAGAAACTAAACCTTTACTCCTGAAGGAAATTATGATAAAAACGCTGAAAGGCAATAACAAAAAAAGACCAACAACACAGTTTCATATATACATATGAGAGACTGGCCGCTGGACCACAAACACCTCATAAATCAAGACTTTAGCGACAGGATAGTGTGAATCACCAGCCACTGCTAAAGCAGTAAGCTGACTGGCTAGAAAGAGTCAAGTATAATAGGAAGTTTATTGTCAAGTAAGAAAATTTACATTTCAACAATAAACTCAACCATCAAATAATTCAAGGTATTCAGTAGCATCGACCTTGTAAACTTCACAGAGCATCAACTTCAGCAAAATATTTCCTCTTTGGTTTTGAGCAGGTTGACATGCTGGTATCATAACAGAATGACTACCTGGATTTAGGCAGTATGCAAAGTCAAAGCAACCATCTTGTACGCAGTCACAACAACAAAGGCAAGAGTGACCTGGTGACAAATACTTCATGAATTTTATCCAGAATTTTGAAAGAGTCAGATTTTAATCCTATATTGGTTCTGGTTAAATGTAAATTCTAAAAGAAGTATGAATAGTGACTCCTATAATAATAACATCATTGAACTAATATAAAAATATAATTTGTAGTATAAACATTTTCCACAATGCTAAGCTTCAAAGCTCCTTGCTGTAAAAATCCTTTCTTTCAAAGGATTGTGATTTTCATAACTTGCATTACAAGTTTACAAAGTGCAAACTGTAATCCTGTAGATATGATTCTCACCAGAAATCAGCATATCTGGCAGAATTATTTTACTTCCTTCAGGTTGTGATATTAAGACTTTTCAAATATGATTCTTGCATGTTGTCTTTCATTTTTCTGTAGCCGGACTGCTCAGATAATTGGATTTGGTTTTGTTTGTGGGGGCTGACAGCAGCAACAACCAATCAATGAACAGAGTCGAGCCCGTCTCTGCTTTTCAAACTGTAAAAACATTACAGCCTGTGCATAGACTATTAAAACTTACTTTGACATGGAAATGATCTTATCTGTATGCAAATTTTAGACTACATGCGAGTGAATTTCCTGCTTGTTATGTTGGGGTGCTGCACATTATCAAATCATGCATGCTGAGGCAAACGTGAGTGGTTGTCACTATCAAGAACTTCATTGCCAGCTTCAAAGCATGTGGAAGACAAACACAAAGTTTTTACATTAAAATAAGGATGGCATATGCTACCACTTGAGCGCCAAACATGTTTGTGATTCATCACCAAAAAAATCTTCCTTAGAGATTACCTGAACTTCAGAGTTAGGATCCACTGGATGAAGGCTAAACCAGTGTTCCTTCCCACTGTATTTACACAGGTCATCCTTCCGGATTGACACCTTGCCTGAAAAGACAAAAAAAAACAATCAAACAAAACATGCACATATGCAATTACCACTCATCTATTGAGATGGGGACTATACTTGTGAAAGTGTACTTATTGTGACTTACCAACTGGTAAGTCCCTTTGGAAAACGCTCTTGGCGTAAACATAGAAGGATAAACACTGAAATGGACGTGGGATCTCAAAGTAGAAGTCCTCTCCATAGAAAGGGCTACAAACAAAAAGGCAGAGGTTAAAACACAAACAAGATTGTGGCTTTAGGAAAAAAAAAAAAAGTAGTGTGTGAGAATGTGTGTTGTAGGTGGTGTCGTGTGATAAACCAACCAGATTAGCTGCAATAACCTTGGTTACCTTACACACAGGATTAATAGATCTACTGTTGATTCTTAACATTAGTGATATTAAACTTCTGTGTACTTTGTTACTTTTTATTAAGCAACTCTACACTGTGAATTAAAAATAAAATATTTGGTCATAAAATTTTACCGTTTTAAGAAAAAAAAAGAACACAAAAAATACTCACTGCAGTTTATCTTAACTGCCACCAATCCAAATTATTCTGTTTTAAGAAGTAGGATAAAGTGTTTTTATGCTAATGTGGAAAAAAAAGATTTTTGTATCCTCTGCACACTTGCAGTTTTAACAGGCATTTCCTTTTCCTTCCGAAAACATCACACAAGTTGTCTTCTGGAAAGACTGTCTGGACCACTTGCACATACTGGGATTTGGATCAAATTTATGTCTGCTGCTATTCCAGTTCTACAGTATTTTATCTCTGTACCAAAAAAGGTGAGCATCTGCACTCACTAGTTTTTGAAATTGCTGGGATAGGCCGAGATAGTGACTCACACCAGCTGCAGTTAATAAATGATAAACTAATGTGAGTAATACAATTGTGCATGTGGCAAACAACTGCTGTCTGTCACTTCATGTCTCAAATGTTATTTCTGCAGTTTTCTCAACTGTATGCTTGTTGTTTCACTTAATGTATTCTATATAGTAAATGATATTCACTTATTTAAATTTCTTATAAACAAATAATCTTTGTGTTTGGCGGTAAAGGGCCTGATTTACTTAGATTCCAAACAAAGGGTACTAAATTGAGTGTGCAGTGAAACAGATTGCACATTTAGTTAGCCTGTGTTTTTTGGGTGATCTACTAAGAATAGCTGCACAAATGACAGTGGGTGCAGACAGCAGTATTTAAATGAGGGGTTTGCACGTCTTAATGGAGAGTCTGGACGAACAGAAAGCCTGCAAGTTGATCTCATTTAGAGATCAAAATTAGATGTTCTTGTGGAAAGGGTATCAAAACACACTGAATTACAGCAAAAAATGTTAGAAAATCTGTGACAGAGTCAATGTTGTTGGTAAAACCAAAAATATTAACATGGGTGGAAAAAAACCTGTTCTATCATTGTGCCTCCATCTCCTCTGCACCACAGTGACAGCAGTCATTTGTGTGCAGTGTGCAGCTGGTTAACACCTGCCCTTTCAATGTTATGGTCAGCAAAATTACTTTTAAGAGAGTTTCATAAATCCCAATGTGTATGCTAAATATATATTTTTTTCTTGTATTTTGCACACTGTGGTAAAATGCCCCATATTAGATGCACACGTTTATACATGCAAATCTTTAATCAGGCCCAAAGAGTTAGATACATTTATGGTCCCAGATTAAGTTGAAAAGAAAAGATGAGAAAGAAAGGTTTTGGGTAATGTGTTGTGCTACAACCTAAACAGAACAGTATTGTCATATATGTACCCAGGTATGGTAAACACAAGATTGTGTGAGTTTACTGGGACATGAACTGTCTGAGCAGAAGGCGGGCGACACAGGGAGCCCTCATGACTCATCACTGTGTTGGGGAATGTTCTTGTTATGTTGAAGCTTTAAATCTGCCACCTTTGCAATTCATTGTCCCCTGAACTCTTCTCGTTGTTCTTTCAATATGCAACTGTAGAGAGAACAAATGCTGTTACAATAATCTCTGAAGTGGGAGCTAGAATGAGTAAAAATATCAAGTAAGGGCAGATACAGACTTAGCAATGCACTGAGAAGTACAATTTGGAGGACACAAAGATCATATGGCCAGAAGGCACCAAGTAAAAATAACCTAGGAAAAATTATCAAGACACTTTCAACAAGAGCTGTAACTAATGCTTTTATTTGTGATCTGCCAATAACTGTAATAAATGTAATATTTTGGATAGTTGGCTGACCAGCAGGCATTGCATAGAAAGATTCAATTGAGAAAATAACCAGCAATTTAATAAATAATAATAAAAATAATAACAATAACAATATTTACTAAGCCTATATCACATGCTTTTTGTTGTAATTGATCTTTGAAACTTGCTGTAACACGTTTGTTTTGTTTGGTGTGATGTAGTGCAAAAAGTGTAGGCAAAACATAAGCTACGGCTTCAGTGTACACCTTTTTGGTTTCATTTATTTACTGTATTTTACTGTAATGCATCTGTTTAAATAATGAACCAAATAAACTACTACAACTACTACTACTACTACCAATAATAATAATAACAATGATCATCATCATTAAATGCATCTATTTACACACTTGGCAGAGCGGTAGGGGGCTGAAGCCATTATTATATATTGACTTTCAGTAGAAACATGTTGTGATGACTGTAATATGTTACTGGTTTAAAAACAACATTTGCTAAACACCCAGGCCCAAACTTGAAGTAGACTGGTTTAGATCTCTTGTGTTGAGCAGAACTGACTGCTATGTAGGAGCTGGCAGAAACACAGGGAGCCTGAGCATCTGTGCCACTCATTCCTGCCAATGCCAACTACCTTGAGACCAGGACTGGGAGCCAGACAGCTTGATGTGACATAACTAATTGTAAGTTAAGCAGTACCTCGATGTACATGCTGGCTGCAGATGGACCACCTGTCCCCAACAGACTGGATGGTGCTTAGACAGTTGCGCTGGATTAACTGTTCATATGTTGAAGTAAAACTCTGTGCTCAGGTTTTTATTAACAAGTCATCTTAGAGGAGTTCAGTTGATGAAACTTGAAAGTCTATTAATTTTGAGAGTGGCAGAAGACACAAAGGATCATCAAATGCCTGTATAAGACAGTTTAAAGAGGCATAGGTCATGTACCTACTTCATGGTTCCACTTTCTCGGTCTCAGGTAATAATGGTGTAATACAGGTAGTACCAAGAGAGCCTGGTCATATTGGTCTTCTATCCCTGTATTGATGCTACAGTTCTACACTCTGGATGTTGAAATATCTTGCCTGACACTGCACTCAGTTTGGCCAACACATCCAGCGTACGCCCACACGTCCCACTCAACATCACATGGAATTAAGCACTTGTAACCTCCCTGTTCTGCACAAACTCAAACCATACACCCACTATGCTACTGTACCTTCCTTTCTGTTGTCAACCTAGCTTTGAAATTATGTGAGAATTGCTAGGGAGAACCACTTGACCACGACTGTTTGAACATGCCTGCTTTATCCAGGGGATTAGCTGCAATTAGAGCTTCCATACAGCCTTTAAACCGTTAGAAATAGGAGCCCATACAATAGGCGTGAGTCAAACACCATTGCATAAAAAACACTTTAATATAAAACATTATTAAGATGCGCTAAACAGAGGCTAAGGTAGTTGGGCAGTGACACAGAGAGAAAGACAGGGGAGAGCGTGGGAGGGAACACTTCCTCAGAGACTATAAAATCCTTTTGAATGGTACCGAAATCAAGAGAGGAAAAAAGAGCTGTTGTGAAATACCTAAAGAAGGCTGGGCCATGTTTACAGTAAGATGTGCAATGATGTAGATAGAAACCTAAAAGGCTTCTTGATGCTCATCTCCAACCCCTTTCTGTAAACTGCCAGCGAACATGTAGCTATTGGTAAAATAGCTAATTTCAGACCGAATTACTTCTTTTTTAGCTTAACTGGTACCACATGCACATCCAGCTCTGAGTCACACGTGGACATTTAAAATGACTGCATTTAAAACTGAACATTTCTCCCACAATAGGCCTATAACAAACCAGAGTCTCGAGTTCTCAACAGGTAGACTTGTTTTAACTGAAAACAAACTTTGAAAGATTGTATAAGTTATAACAGCAGTCATTAGTAATGTTCCAAAAGGCTTCAGGCCATACAGTTGTTTTTGTTTCATTTGAGTGAGCCGTGCCTTACATCTAGAAGAAAGTTCACAGTTAAAAATCAGAGTCACTAAATTCTGCTCAGAAGCACTCATTAAGCATGGAGCCAAAACACAGATGTGTAAACCGTACATACATGGCTAATGCATATTATACATTATTGTCACCATATTAATTTCAGTAATCATGGCAGTTCAACAACCACTACACTGACACAGTTACAATGACAAGCTAAAACATTTTTATTAAATAATTTGTTTGAGCACAAAAATATTACCCCAGTTACTCTTACAGGAGCTAATCAAAATTTTCTCTAATGAGGAAATAGCACAGAAAAAAGAGAAAATAATACAAAAGAAAAAGACACTGAACCAGAAAGTGACGACTGCATATACTCAAAGGGATGTCTGGATTTCTTGTATAGCATCATTTGCTATAGGTCAGGTATGCAATGACTTCACATAATAAAACTCACAACTGCAGTCTTTTCTTCTGAAATGTATTCAGTTATTTTTGGTAACCTCAAGTACTAAACTGACCAGGAAAATGTGTAGAGAATAAGTTCATGCTACATAACTACACTTTTTTTAAAACTGATAATACGGAGCTGTCCTGAATATTGATTACCAAACTTGCCACAGTTTTTTTTTTTTAAAGATTTTTTTGTGGCATAGACACCTTTGTTATACAGTAGTTAGTCAGTTGCTTACGACCAAAGCTGAATGTGGTAAGTGCTCTACCCCTCCAGCAAAGTGCACCAACTTACCACAGTTTACATTTCATTACAGACATTCCCTCAACAACTGTCACTGTTAAGTTTTGTTGCAAAATTAGCTGGGGAGTTAATATCTGCAGGGTGCCTCTGGTGGGACAGCAATGTTTTATTGTTGCTTTGTGTTGTTGATAATTGTGGGTGGGAGGAAGGAACTTGGGAGCACTGTAAAAAGTTTTTTCTAACCTTAATTAACTAAAAATAAGACTACAACAAGGTGAGGTTCAAATCTGAAATGTACATTAAAATGTTTCAGGAGTGACCTGCTTACCTGACGCTTTTGTCAAACACCTTGGTGCGGAACACCTCCTCCTGATCCAGACTTATGGTGGAAAAGGTACAGAGATCCCTTTGTCGATTTGGACCTGAGACTGGACCCAGGTTTTTAGCTTCACCTACAACCCCAAGAGAAGAGCATTATTACTATCTCAACTGGCCTCCAAATGGTTTCTCCCAAATACAAAAAATACAGTTTTTAGACAACTAGGTTAATACCAGATAGTAGCATTTCTCTATTTCTGTAACTCTTCACAGTATAGAAATATCAGTATTACAATGAACACGGCCATCAAGCAAACTAGACACACTTTCAGCAAAAATATAGATATTTAATAAGAGTTTGAAAAATCTTCATATTGCTAAATCATTGTAATACACTTAATGAAGTGTAGAGTCTGGCAAAATCCTTTGAGAAGAGTTTAGATTAGCAGGTTTCAACTCATTTTCAGGAGAAGCAGAGAAACAAAGAAACAAAAACAAACTTAGCCTTAAATATAACTGAAGTTGATTTCACTGAGCCTGACTCAACACAAGCTAGTGTTAATAATTAATATTATTGTGATTGCAATCAAACAGTGTACTTTTAAAATTAGTTTTTATATTTCAACACCCTGCTATTCATATGGGGACACTGGCTGTTAGTTATCAGGGCAAGCTGCAGAGCGGATGTAGGCTGAAGTACACTTGAGGCTCATATGTGGTTAAAAAACATGAAACACTGACTTCCTCAGCATAACAAATGGTGACGATACAGCGCTGATTCACAAATGACAAACACCTTTGTAACACACACACACACACACACACACACACACACACCACTTTACTTAAATTAACGCATGCTGGCAGGCCCAGATTACATGCCATGACGTTTTGTGCAACGCATGCATGAATAACGCACAAAGCACAGGCGAAATCCAACAATTAAAAAGGTCATACAGCTGAGCTGCAGTCATTCAAAATACAGCAATATCAATATCTTCACAATGAGTGAGATTTAGGCTGAATTAGAGGGACAAACAGAAGTCTAAATTGGTCATTTAGCATTAAACAGGTAGCCTAAGCTCAGGTGGAGGCCACAGAGATAAGGTATTTAACAGGCTATTAATAATTGTGTGTGACTAATCTTAGGAGTAGCCAGTAAAAACAGCCAAGTTGTCGCTAAGCTTGGACCAGGATGGCCTAGTGGGAGTAGGGCACATAAGCACATATGCACACAGACACAAACTACAACTGTACACTATGGCTAACCAACCTTACAGCCAACTCTCCTCCTATATAATATTTAAACTAAAAACAGAAACATGTCACCCTGTGAAAACCATGACCTAAAGGACTGAGTACGCTTAAACAATACCCAATTTAGCTGTAACAGTAAACTAGATTTGCACTGAATCTTTCTTAATAAAGTGCAAAATAAAGGAAAACATCTATAAAATTTTTCCATGATTATTAGAAAATAATACATCTTTACAGAATGCCACCTCCATTGATGCAGACTAAAGGAAAAAGGACAAAGCGTCAACGAGGAAGAATGGAGTTTCGCAAGACTGCAAAGTGAGTTACATGCCATTATAGTTCCTCTATTTTGTTCTGCTTAACGTTTTCTCATTAATTCATAGTAGTGAAACTGACATTTGCCTTCCTATTGTGTGCCTATGCATACAAGCCATACACACCATTTAGCCTTTACTCACCTGACAGTAAATATAGAAGAAGACTGGCACACAAAATATTTCCATTTTTTCATCTTAATTAAGATGAAGCGATGACATTGTGGCAAATTTATTCATAACCCTAACCAGTTATCTCAGATACCATCACAGAGAGTGTGCTGCCACAGTGGTGAGAATATATAAAACTGAGAATAAATAAATACAACTTTGAGGACATCCAGTTATATGAAGTTAAAGATGAATCGTAACAGCTGTATATTTTTAA
>JANJYP010030572.1:0-10882 GCA_024605115.1 Rastrelliger brachysoma
ACACACACACACACACACACACACACACACACAATTATATGCTAATCAGCAGCCTGTTGCAGCAGCTGTGTGTATATGTAAATTATGATTAAAATGTGATTCTTGGATTACTAAAATAAATTGGTTGCACTGCTGAGATAAGGTGAGCATGAACATACGATAAACTAACAACTAAATAATTACTCATACCCCTTAAGTAGGTATACAACATACATTGTCATAGAATTATGCTCACTAATAGTAAAACCCAGCATCGTTTTTTATATTAACTGTATGCTATTGTGCAACACTAATCCAGTAGAGACCTCATTTATTGTGGTATTTCAATAGTCTATGCTCTGTGCAAAGATCAGTGGCTCATGCCACCCAGAAANATATTAACTGTATGCTATTGTGCAACACTAATCCAGTAGAGACCTCATTTATTGTGGTATTTCAATAGCCTATGCTCTGTGCAAAGATCAGTGGCTCATGCCACCCAGAAAGCTAATGCATAAGGTATCCATGACAATGACACTCTTTGATCTTTCATTGGCCACTTACTCTAATTATGACTTGCGTAAGTGAGTTAAATTATGCCCCAAGTTATTGTGGTGCAACAAGTTTTAGTAGCTGATTTAGTTACAAACTAACTAGTAATTGCTAAGCCTCTAGTGTCAACTTCACACCCTATAACTAAGAAGAGAACTTAGCTGCACTGTATCAAGTCCTTGTCTCAGCCAAAGTGTAGAAAGTCAATGCAACAACAAAAGGTAAAAAAAAATATGGCACAGGTATATGTAAGATCACTAGATGCCACTGAAGACACATACATATATTTTACATTTTTTTAAAGGAATTTGGTGAGTTTTAGCAATCTAGAGGGAGTCAATAAGTTAAACATTTTTTAATAATAGCAATATTTTGAATTCTATGTAAAGCTGAGATTAAAAAATAAACAATTGATGAGAAAGGTGTATGTAGTTATAAAGGCGCATTAAAGAGTTAGCTGCAACTATACACTATCTCACCATAACCAAATAACAAACAGGGAAAACCAATGGAAAGTTCAGGCATAAAGTGAAGCTTTTAGAGACTATAGAGTCAAATACAGTATTTGCTTTGAAAGTGTGTGGAGAGCAAAGCAGAGCTAAAAGGAGAGTGTATGTACCAGGATTTTATTCCTGATAGTACAACATCACTCTGNGGGCATAAAGTGAAGCTTTTAGAGACTATAGAGTCAAATACAGTATTTGCTTTGAAAGTGTGTGGAGAGCAAAGCAGAGGTAAAAGAAGAGCGTATATATGTACCAGGATTTTATTCCTGATAGTACAACATCACTCTGGAAAATATAACTCAATAACCTATAAAACAGTTTTAAAAATAAAATCAAAATAATTCCTTAGAAATGGATGTGTTGACTATATATATATATTTTTAAATACATGTATCAACATTAAAACCTTATAAGCCAACACATTCACTGAATACTTGAAGAGTGTTGCACTGACTAAAATAACACTCAGCTGGTCTAGAAGGTGATATAGTGATTGGCACAGATTTTCCACTACTACTCTTCCAACACTTGATAAAACTTGATAAAGCCTAGCACACGGTGCATCCCACCCTCTACCCCACCCTAAACTCCCCCCCTCCGCTCCCATCCCCTCCCCTCCCCTGCTGCTCCCTCCATCCCTCCCTTCCTCCCTCACAAGGGGATGGGGAGAGAAGTTTGCCTGCGGCGCAGTCCACTGAACATTTACTGTATTTCATTTTGGGGGAACAGCAACAAGAGCCTCCGGAGAAGCTTTTCAGGGAATGCTGAGGAATATCGGACAGCACAGAAACACCACTCACTGCTGACTTTTCTGTTTTTTTTTTAATATCCTCTCTGATCAGATTGATGTCACCAAAGTAGTGGGGAAGCTCGGGTCAGTAGGACAGCGGCCGCACGCGGACTGTTGTCTGTCGGACGGTGCCTTTTTTTACTAAAAAAATTGGGTCCCAGCAGAAGAGGAAGCGAAGCGAAGCTGAAACAAAAGACGCTAAGAAGAGTAAGAAAGAACAAGAAGAANCCTAAAAAAATTGGGTCCCAGCAGAAGAGGAAGCGAAGCGAAGCAGAAACAAAAGACGCTAAGAAGAGTAAGAAAGAACAAGAAGAAGACAGTCAAAGTGAAAGTGATACAAGAGTCCGGCTCAGAATGAATAACAACAAAATCGAGAAAGAAAACGAGCAGAGTGAATTCACCAACCACGAAGAAGAGGTATGTATCCGCACGCGACGCAAGAGCACCTGGGCTCGCGGCTTATTGTAGCGCGTGTCATTTGTAATTGGTGTGGTCCGTGACCCATAACGACATCTTAATAAAGAGATTCACACGGAACCGGCAGCGCTAATAGCACAGTTAACGCCCAAAGCCGACATTACAACCCTGCATGATATCAAAAAATATACCCGCAATATTCGAAAGGAAGCGCTTGTTGTATTTTCCATGCTATAACCTTATCGTTGCAGTATAAAAGTTACAAGTCTATCTAGACCTGACATGTTATTTAGCACTTGTAGCGTTTAGCCTGTAGGTTTTTTTCTGTAGGGCAGTAAATCATCCTATAACTAAATTTGCCACCTGTCATCTATTTATTTTAGACATATTTTCTTTTTGCCACTTGATTCTTCTAACTTGAATGATGCTGAAACCATGTGAAAGTTAAAATAAGCCTGATAATTTATTTTATGAAACACTTTGCAATAAGATATAAGCAACTATTGCTGAATAGGTACCAATGTAAATAACCATATAAGACTTGTTATAAATATCTATCTATCTATCTATCTATCTATCTATCTATCTATCTATCTATCTATCTATCTATCTATCTATCTATCTATCTATCTATCTATCTATCTATCTATCTAGAACAAGTACATTCTGCCTCAGTCTGAAGCAAGGCCTATATACAGTCTATAATAATAGGAGGTTTACTGTACCATAAAGGCAGACTTCTCACAACACTGGAAAGCAGTAGTAAAGGGAATTCTCAGCCAGGGTGAATTAGTTTTCACTGAAGCTGAGGGAGCAATTGAAGTTCAAACAACTGCTGCTGCAACATGTAGGCAATATCTCTTCGTGGCCCGTTGTGTTACAGTCTCAGCTAGATATGACTTGATTACATTTTTACATTGCAGAATGATACTGTTTATCCAAAAAGTATTGTGAGGTAATCCATTTGGCGGAAATGTATATCCTCTCCAAAATGTTGGATAATTGCCCAGTTTCTTTCTCTTCCTCCTTTGTAAACATTTCACAATCTGGACCTGCTTCCATAATATCAACCCCTTGGTAAAATAGGTTTGTAGTGGAGTTTCTGTGCATGGGGTGATTTTCTTTGGCATGGAAGTATCTCTATGCAAACGACTGATTTGTTATTTCAGAGCTCGGCGTGTCCGTAGCCAAGTGATGTAAGAAAGGTATATCGAATTATATCTGATATTTCTCTTGGAGCAATTTGATTAAGGGCTCAGTGTACTGTTCGTCACTTTGTAACTGAATAGCCAAACATATGCAGCCTGATGTAATACCATATTTGGTCCACTGCTGAGGTTACTATGGATGCAGGGAGTTAGTGTATCTCCACACTGATAAAGTGAAAATAACTGACTTCTTTGAAGCCTAATAGAGAGTTTCACATTGACTAGAACCCTCTCACCTTATGACCTTATGTACTCATGCTACAGTACAAGAGCAGTATTATTTCATGGTAAATGTAGGAGCACATGATTCTTATGCAACTAATCATTATTGTCATTATTGATTAACTTTAATCTTAAAATGTGAAAAAAAACCCAGTAAAGAATATGTTTTCCAGTTATGACCACCAGTACAAAGTTATAGATATTGAGTGCAGTATTTTGTGCAATAAATGATATAAACAAGAAAATGATCATTAGACTAGTTGTGGACATCTTTCTACTGATTGGCTAGTTAAATAATCAACTTTGTTTTAGCATTACGTCTCTTTGTTTGTTGTCTTTGTTCCTTTGTTCCACAACTGGCCCTGCTTTTTTTTTCTCCATGAAGACAAAGCATGACAAGAAAATTATTTTAAACAATGTGCTGATAGACAGAAATTTAATTGAAGCTGTACTAATAATTGTTTAAATGGTTTTTCAATTAGAAATACAAAAACATTTGTTTTATATTAAATATTGGGTGAATTGGTTGTCGGACAAAGAAAGATGTCACCTAGTGCTGTGGGGAACTTGTGAAAGGTGTGTTTCTGACATTCAACAAATAGAAAAAAAAGAAAATAGTCGACAGATTAGTTTATAATAAATGCAATCGTTAGTTGCAGCTCTTTTTTCTGATGATTAAACCTTCAAACTGGTATTCACCTGAAAGACATTTGGAATTCTGTACTGTCTACAAGCAGGAGGATTAGACGATTGTTGTCACACACACACACACACACACACACACACACACACACACACACACACACACACACACACACACACACACACACACACACACACATAGACTGAGAGTATAATAGCCACAGCAATCTAATGGTTGTAAAAATGTTTGGAAGCCATCCAAACTGACAGGGACTTCAATTTACTAGTGAATTAACGTAAGGTTAGACGGCACCGCTTTATCTTTCATGTAAGGATGTGACTTAGATTCACGTGAACGGCAGGTTTTAGGGACTTGGAACCACACAGTCACACATTCACACACACACACATGTGAGCAGGTAAGCATGCATATTCACATAAAGACAACCACAAAACTACAAGAACAATGTGACTTATTTCTGGGTGAGATACCATGACTTGCACTTTTTTGCACACAGCACACGAGCAGACACTAATATAACAGGTATATTGCTGCTTCTTTTGTTAAAATCCTCTTGTTCCTTTCCATCCCAAAATTTACAAACTTCCCCTTGTGAAAACCACTAACTGTAAAATGCTAAACAGCTTTGTGCTTAACAGCACTAAAGTAACCATAAACTATGACCTTGTGAGAGCCAAAGTTTAACAGCCTTACTGGTATGACTCTCACATGCTGATCAACAGCGGCATTCCCCCCCTCACACAGTGTAGTATGCGACTCAATGGATCACTGATTCGCACCAGTAAAGCTCCGTAGCAAGCTTGGCTTCTCATGTCTGCTTCATTGCTCAACCTCACACGCCATCATCAGTGTACACCAAAACTTCACGATGCTTAATGTTTATCTTGTGTGGACCAGTGCTCACCAAACATGGTCTTGTTGTAGGCGAGGTATGCAGGTTTCGGCCCCGGCAGCATCTAATCTTTCGGGTTGGATTGATAAGCTTTATTATCAGGTGTTCTGGATGCTCTCACATACTGTGGCACTCAACGACCACTGATGCTGTCTAGCTGACATGCCGTCTGTTACATGGTAAATGTTAAAGATATGTTTCAGTCAGCTGTGGTTTCCAGACCTTGTAAGGACAAGAGACCTGAAGGGTATATTTGTTTTTATAAAAACTTGTTTAAAGATAGGTTTAGTAGACTTGCATATGTTTTTACATGTTTTGTAAACTTTGAACTGTGGAGAGAGTTAAGTATATTCATTAAGACTGAGTTGAAGTGACGAATTCCAGGCATGCTCGTGTTATCATGATGGTAACATATCACGACAGAGTGCATGCAGTGAAAAGAGGAAGGAAACCTTATTATTGAAGGTTGTTCATCTGATTTTAGGGCTTAAATGAGTAGTGCTGACCGTTCTGATTCATCTTCTGAGTTATTAATCAAGAAAAAAAATGTCAAATTTGCTGGCTTCAGCTCTTCAAATGTCAATGATATGCAATTGTGAATGATATAATGATAAGATGATAGTATTTTCTTATAATTTAATAGTACATCTAATGAAAATATTTATTTTCAGCCCTATTTGGTTTGTTGGTTAATGATCTAAGTCATTTGTCAAGAAAAACAGCAAGGCACTTACTGTTTCCAGCTTCTCAAATGTAAAAAGTTGCTGCTTATTGCTGTTTCAAGTCATTTTGAATTAAATGTCCTTAGAACATTTCAATTTCAGAACAAGGCTTTTGTAGATGGTGACTTAGGTGTTCTGGGAATTTTTGATGACCATTTTATCTATTTCCTGACATTTCACAAACTAAACAACTGATTAATGAAAATATATACTGCAATATAAATGATTAATGGAAAATAATAATTTGTTGTAATAGTAACTTTAGTGCAGGTTATTGTTGGAAGGGAACGATAGGAAACAATGAAAAGGTGAAGCTGCAGTACAGGTTGTAGATATATGGAATGCATCATAGCCAGTCAAGTCACCTGACTAAACTTGACCTTTGACCCTCTAGCTGTCATTTTTGCTCTTGCTAACTCTTGTTTATTAGTTGAGACCTCTTCAGCTTTGGAGGTCTCTTAACAAGCAGCACCTGATTTTTGACAACTGAGTGAATGCAGAGCATCCAGTCTTTCATTGTTTACTCTACAGGATGGAACTTTGTTTTGCTTAAAGTATTTGGCCATATTATTTTGAAACTCTCTTTCCTTCAGCAGGAGCTTGAACTTTGTAAGACTTCTGTTGATTCTAGATCCTAGTTGACCATAAACACGTAAGTGGATCTTTACAAGCGCCCGAAGAGAAACAGAATATCACTCAAGCAGAGTTCAGCAAATGCGGCACATCTCCCTAGGGTGTAATTGGATTGTGCTCGGCCTGCTTTGGGTATCCACCAGGTCTTCTTCAAATAGCAGGTCATGTGGCCAGTGTGACCTTTTCTGTGAAGAGATGTAGGTGGGGAGCTACGCTGCTGGAGAAGCACGGTGAAGCGGAGGGAGGCCATGCTGGTCTGTAAGCGCAGTGGCGTTGGCATGTGTGTGGTCCGTACGTGTGCATGTGTCTATGAAAAGGGCAAGCAGATATATTAACTCTCAGTGACATGAAACGTTATCAGAGGGGAGCCTAGAGGGTAAAGTGGCCGTGATGGGTAAAAGAGAAAGGACACAAAGGCTCTCAGGGCATTGTTCAAGGCATTGTATACAGAGATTTACTGTAGATTAAAACTCTCGTTACAAAAAAAAAAACACGCTGCTATATCATGAAATATATATTTATATACGCAGTAAAAAGCTCTTATAAAGGCTTACACGGGCAGTAAAACCTTGTTCCATCTACGCGTCTGATAGGTTGGAGTTTATTTATAAAAACGCCGGGGGAATTGTCATCTTATCTTAGCCATTTGTCAGCTATGTGACAAGAGGTATTTGAAAAGACAACAACAAGGCTTAGTGCCAGGAATGGCTGGCCAAGGAGTCTGCTAAGCTGATGTGAGAAGAAAAGAAAAAAGTGAGCGATAAAGAATTGTGCCACCTGATATTTAGATATATATACACATATCTATTTATAGCTATATATAAACTATTAAAACTGACGAGTGAGGAGAGAAGTCTCATAAATGCAGCTGCTTTCCTTAAAAGGCCTGTGTTGTCAACTCCGAGTGTGCTTTGTAATAAATGATAGGCTGCACGGGTGAAGGAAGTGGAGCCTTTGCCTACACGCCGTCAGCCATCTTGTCTTGCTTTGTCATATTGTATTTATGTGCTTATTCTGTCACCTCAACTTAATATTGCTTACTCACAAGCTATAATTATCCACCTTACAGTATCTCTTCTCTGTCTCTCTTTGCACTCTCCCGCACACTTCTTTTATGTTACACACACTTTTTCACTCATTAAGTGTCTTGTTTCTTTTTTTGACCCCCGCCCTCTCCCTCCCCCCATCCATCTTTCTCCTCCTCCTCTCGTGCTCCTTCTCGCCACTTTTATCTCTCTTCCCCTCCATTTCCTTCCCTCCTTCCTTTCGTCTGTCCCACCCTTTTTCTTCTTTCTCTCCCTTTATCTTGTTCACTGGCCGTTTCCTCCCTTTTTTTTCCCCTCCCTCCTTCCACCCTGGTACTGTTTATGATTTGCCACTCTTCTCCTCTTTCCTACTCCCCTCCTCCCCCTCATCCTGCTCGCTCTCGCACCCATTTAATCCCAGCTGACAAACTCCTTATCCCTTATCGCCCCATAAGTTGAAAGCATGACCCTGAGATCTCTGAACAGAAGGACCGTTTATGGTCATGAGAAGAGTCCTAAAGACAGGAGTGAGCCAGGCAGAACGGTAACAAGGAGAAACTTGTCTATCCGACTATTCAACGGTGTGCCAACAGCCTTTTGGCCGGCCAGCAAATGTTGGATACCCAAGGTCACACCTCTAAAGATTGGCATTTAAAATCTGTGGATAGACATTGATGGAATGAACCTAAAATGTCTTAATATGTTGTCCACTGTAAGCACTAATTTAATTTAATGTAATGATATACTTCTCCAGGAAGTCTACTTAACAGGAAATGAAATATCCCCTTTGGTAAGAATGAATATTTTCCTTCCTTTAAAAGCACATAAAAATGCATTAACAATGAAGGCATTTGATAAAAGCATTAAGTACTTCACTCAATTCATCACAGCTACCCTTGGATATTATTGGCTAAACTCACTAAGCAAACCAATCAAGCCAATTAGACTTGTATCTAGCATATAGAATAGAGGAGCTATTTGTGCTCAAAAGCATGCAGTAACTACCTTTGAACTAAAATTATGATGAATATTTTTTGATATTCAGAAATGAAGATAAGTAGTGTTGAAAGTTGAAAATCTATGAAAAGTGTTTTTAAGAGCCTCTAAAATATATAAAATGTATTATTGTGTGGATTGTGCTCAGGCACAGCAGTAGAGGTAAATACTTGCAAACACGCAATGCTAATGTGCTGATGTTTAGCATGTATAATGTTTACCATGACTGCTATCTTACCTCTGTCCTAAAACTGTGCAAAAACATCATTAATTGCAGTCCTACTCCTAAATGAGGGATTTTAAGTACTCTGACTTTCAAACAACAGGAACAGCTGTAGCATCACAGAACAAGAATAGCAAGTTAGCAGCAGACATAGATGTTTTGATGGCGACACAGAGAATGACTAAGTATCCAATGTTGTTTTTTCCTCACTTGCACCGGACACTTTAACCCTCTGCCCACCCAACCTCAAAACCAAACAGTCTTAAGTGTCCACATGGGCAAGCGGCAACAAAGGGAGCCCAAGAAAGGCCGACACGGATTTTGCCGATTAGTTCACGTTAATGAGCACTTTGGAATGTTAAGTCCATTCATTGAGACTCATCAGATAAAGGAAAAGGAAGAAGAGAGCAAACTGGTATGAAAGATTTTGACGTACACTAAGCTGACAGCCAAGGAGTCAAACTGATGTGTAACTGACAGTCTGTGAATGGGTCACTCTTCTACACACGTCATCCAAATGACGCCTTAAGGAGAACAAAACTGGTTGATGAGAGTACAGATATGTAGCATTAAGTCAAATATTCATTTCCAGGGTAGATTTAAAAAAGGGGAACTGTAATAGAGAAAGGCAAAAAAGAGTCTTGGAGCAAGAAAAGGAAAAACATGGTGAAGTGGGCACTTACTTGCTTTTCCTAGGTCATTTGTTTAAATGTCTTTTAAAGGTTAACCTGTTGGAACATTTACAGACTCTTACTGGGCTGTAATTGTTAGTTGAAAGCACTTGTGGAGGAATAAGAGAGAGGAAAGAAAAAAAAACAAAGAAACTCTCCTTTTAGGGATCAATTGTAATGTTTAAGATGTGCTCAACCTCACAGTTGACCCCCTGAACTACGGAATAACCTGATAACTGCCAAACCTGCGACCTCCCGACCCTGAATGTGAAACTTGACCCGTTGAACCCAGGCGATTAACAGACAAACGGAGTCATCCATTTATGGTCGTTTGACACCTCTCAGGCCTGCAGTCTCTCACTCTTCACATACTCTGACACAGAAGAGGAAGGGATAAAAAAAAAAAAAAACTTGTGAGGATGATGGAGAGCGATGCCAACACAGAGCAGTGACAAGTCAGACAGCAAAGGAGTGTGGGAGTCTGTCAGTAAGACTGTTTTTAATAACGTGGCACTGAACTGATGCAAGAAAACTCAACTTGCCCCCAGCTCACATGGGCTTATGGGTAGACTTTGATTTTAGCTCGGTCACAGCGAAGACTTGGATTTGAAAACAACTCGTGTGGGTGTGCAATGAAAGATTTCTTTTGTGCTTTTTTTTGATTTCATATTCAGGTAATCGTAGCATTGTTGCATGCACGCACACACATACACACACACGCACGCACACACACCACAATGGGCTGCTGTATCCTCTCTTTCANGCACACACATACACACACACACGCACACACACCACAATGGGCTGCTGTATCCTCTCTTTCATTGCTTCAAGGTTAGAGCTGTGTCCGGCCACATGTGGCTTGAAGGACCTCTATCTATTAACTTGGCTGTCGAACACACACACACACACACACAGGGAGGGAGAAAGAATCACAGTAATCATCTCACATCGTACCAAGGTCGCGTCCCTCATTTCGCCAGAATGAGCGGTCAAAAAAGCACTCAATTAAAGTCAGAGCAAATATCTGAGAAAGTCACACAGTGCGGCAGATTATAATGAGGCATTTCAGGCAATAGGTATAACAAATTTATCTCAGTCTGCAATGCAAGCTGAATAGAAATGACACATGAATAAATTACTAGGTTGTTTAATTAGATAAATCAAGCCACTTGTATAATGGCTGACAAACTGCAATCTTTGTAGAAGAACATTTTAATCATTGTATCATTAGTTTTGAACAAGTGAGTTGTGGTGTAAATTTTGGCTTTGTAAAATCAAGGCTTGATATTTTATTGGGGAAAGACTGTTTTGTGGAAGGTTTCATGGCCTGAACATTTTCCTGTTCATGACATTTCATTAGTAAAGCAAGAAAAAACATC
>JANJYP010030581.1:0-13557 GCA_024605115.1 Rastrelliger brachysoma
TGCGTACCACCTATAACTGTGTGACATTTTAAAGAGTAATATTGCACATTCATATGCATGAAATCTCCTGTTTAACTGATGAAGGCTAAAGAATTTAAATAAAACCTTAATTCTATTATTTCAAAACCTACAACATTGTTTAAGTCTGACTACATTAATTGTGATTTTATTTTCATTGCGACTTGTTTAGAAGACATTGATTAATAACGTTTTGAGAAGAATTTGTCAAGAATAAATCACACTGTCAATCATTTCAGGAAAGAGGTAAAAAAAAATGATTCCAACTTTATGGGCATATCCACATTTAAAGTGATTGCATGCTATATGAGCTGACTTTCTTATCAGGAGGAAGAGGGGTTGGGAGGTTAACTAAAAACTTGGGTAGATGGAAAGTAAAATAAAGAAGCAGTGAGCACTTTTCACATCCCCTGAGTCCACTGACAGATGTTTAGTTTATTTTTTATTTTAACCCAAACCATGATCTTAACCTATCCATAATCAAGTGATTTTTGTACTTAACCCGTAAGTAAGTAGACCTTAAACCACAGTGCTGTTAGGTCATAAAAAAATAATTTTTCAACTGATTATAGCCAACAATAAAATGTAGAGATACAACATATGAAATATAGACATTCAACATATCAATATGGTGATCAAGGTGAATAAACATAATTTTTCATTAAGATGATTAAGATGGTGCAGTATAGTTCACATGAACATGAATCTTTTAGAAATCTTAATCTCAGAATAGAACAAATATTCTTTGTTTTTGTTTTGAGTGCAAATTTTAATGAAGTTCAAATGTGAAGTGACTGTAGTTATTGCACTCTGCTTGTCAAAAAGATACACGTAATATTTGATTCAAAAAGTACACAATGATATTTTATTCATGCCTTTCCAAATGACAGTGACTGAAGATCTTCACAATCTGTCCTGAATGCTATATTTAGCTCACATCAAACATTCCCAATGACATCATACTGCTTGCACCTCACAAGGGGGCAGCATGAACACAGAGCAAGACCAGACTCTGATGCATCTTCTTTCAGCACCACTCCCTTAGGTTAAGATTCCATATACAGCAGACTATGGCATACAAGTTTAAAATAACAAAAAAAATATTCTACTGATTGTATTGCAACTAAAGATCAAGTGCTCATTATGACCAGAAAAAGGGAAGGAGATATGTAAGAAACATCCTATAAGATGCTAAAAGATGTTTCTCTTTTGGCAGCCAGGGGGCAATGTTTGTCCACTCACCTTCAGTTGCAAATTGCTCCAGGTGCTTCAATGTGATCTCTTTGTACCTAGAGCTGTCTGCCAGACGATCATAGATCACTGTGTCCTAAAGGGAAACAAGCACTCACTGGTTACTGACACCCAGATAGGAAACAAAATTAACCTCCTGGACTCAGGCTACTTGGCAAATGAGTGGCTCGGGCAAGATCCAGCCTTTATGAGTTACACATTTTTTGTTTCTCTCAGATTTGCCCAGTAACCTTGGGGGAGTTTGTACTGATGTAACCATATGCTAAAAATTAAGTTACAAGTGAATGAACAAATGCATCTGGATTCAGCAATAGATAGATCCACCTAAATCTCAGCATTAAACTAAGAGTTTTACTAAGAAGTGAGCATCATATTAAAATATGTAACAGAAACTGAAAAACGCATACATGACAACACAGAAGATTCGACTTCTGCTCATTTTTTTTCCCCACATACTTATCTGAACAAGTGAAGATGAAAGTCTCATTCTTATTAGACATTCATGGTAGTATGATGCTCAGTGCCCTCTTGTGAAGTATCACTTTTTTCCTGCTGTATTTGTAACATGAACGTGTGATATATGTTGATGTTGCCACAGTACATGCTGTTGCTCCTCTCGTAAGAGTGAGGCAATAATGGTAGAAAAGCTTTCGACACTTGTGTATGTAGTGACGATGGTGACGGGCAGTCATGCGTTGCCATGGAGAGAGACAGACACTCACAGCTCCTTTGCAGTAGAGGCGGATCTTCCCAGATGGGGTGCGCATGATGACTGACATCCTCTTCCTTGCACTGTGACAGAAAAAGGCAATGGGGGAATAAGAGAGAGAAGGTGGGATAAGGAGAGAGAGCAAGTGCGAGAAATCACATTACAAGGTGTTACAGGCACTACAGCAAATTATCACGTACAGTTTAAGCTAACATATGTCTGCTGAAATTAGAAATCAAATTGGCGGGTAAGAAGGTATCACACCGAGGTCACACAATTAATTAATATAAATCACAAGGGCTGAAGGAAGATGATGAAGTCTGATAGCATGTTATTCTTTTGGGGATCAAATTGCAAATAAAATCTTTTATGTGCACCTTTATTGCCTGTTTGGACAACAAATTACTTCAGCAGTCATACACATGATAACTAATAAAAGGAGCTGTTATCAAAGTCGTACCTTGTAAACTCCAGCACATGAAGCAGCTCGTACCTTTCCTCTGATCCGGGCTGAATCAAACAAAATAAAACAGACAGACAAGTCAACATACTCAAAAGACAGACTGACTCCTCAACCACAGTCTTCTTCTGAGACAACTTATCTTAAGTAGCACAAGCCAACCTTGCCACCCTGCACCAATCAGCCTTAATTGCACTTTAAATGTGTTTATCAGCTGTCTGCACTGAGCTGATGGTGGGAGAATAACAAGGTAAAATTCAATTAACTTCCTTAATTGTAGAAAGCACTAGGTACGAGACAGAATGATTAAAAAGATGCTAAGAGCTTTGGGGGGCCTAATAAAGGTTACAGGATTGGACAAATGTCTTGCTGACAAGATGTTCTCAGTGAAAGCAGAAAAAAAAAAAGAAAATGGTTTTGGCCTTTCTGCCTCTGCCTCTCTGAGTGCAATCATCAGGTTAGCCAATTAAAGGAACAACAGGATGGATGACCTAAGCTTTGGAGAGGACATAGACAGTACCGGCTGAGGATATAATCACAGCGGATGTGATGTTAGCAGTTTTCCATTACTGGACCATGTAAATACAAAAGGCCAAGCTCTCTTTGGAATTATGCATATTAGTTTTCTCTCAAGGTCTGTTTTAGAACATCTGAGCAACATGACTAAATTGTGAATTAATTGCTTAAGTTGCAGCCTTGAGATATTCCACTGATTGCAGAGACATTAAAACTTCATGAAAAAAATAATGGGGTGTGCACTGTGGTTAATGAATCACTGTAAGAAAACTTTTGCGATGTAGAAAGAAGAAAGAAAATGTATGTTGATAAGCATGGAACATCTGAATTTTTGCAATTTATTAACTGGTAAAAAAAATATGACAAAAAAGTGTAATAGCTGATGTTTTGTCAATTGTATCACACAGATGACATTGTAAACACATGACGAAATTAAATTTGTATCCCCTGATTTCTTTTGCTACCTTAGAGACAGTGAAAACAAGTTGTAAAAAAGTTTTTAAGTTATTGTAATATGGTCAACTTGTTAGCATAAGTAATCTCCACATCCAGCAGTTACAGAACACCATTATCTTTCATGTTTGTGGCAACCTGGTAAATTTCAGTTGTTCAAATCTGTTTTCAGTCTCTAGCAACACCTAAGAGAAATATCTGGCTCTAAATGCTCAACTGCATTTACCAGCAAGTCTCTGACAGTTTGCCATTTGGCGCTGAGTACGTAGTGTAGAGTGGGACTTTTTAGAGCTCCGAAAACAGCTGCCTGCTGTGGTCCAAAACAATATTATAAGAGCAGCGAGTTAACCAAACATAAATTTGTGGACAAGACAGCTTAACAATCACATGAAACTCACTATAAAGCCGAGAGGCACTGCAGAGCTGGGTGATAATTCTCTGCAGGTTCATTACTACAAGCGACACCTCTGACATTGCACATATTGATAACAGCTGCTTCCAGGTCTTAACTTGACTATCATGACACCTACATTAAATATGGGGATGAATTCATTAATCAGTACAACAGTGAAGCAGTTTGGCTACCTCCCTGCCATCAAACTGATCTTGCCCCAACTTACCATTTCCACAATGACGCTGTCTGGGGTTCTACCAGAAAACACAAAGCCCAGATGTTGTGCTGCTCTCACCAGAGCTCCCTCATCTTGGAAGCAAAAAGAAAATCCAAAACGTTACAGATGAACACAAATGTGAGCAAGCACACAGCCAAGCCATCTCATGGTAACATGAAATCTGAGCATGATAAAACATTTGAATGATAAAAATCATATTTATATTTTATTTAAAAATTTTAATATATAATTTTTTTAATTAGTTAATCTTGGCACATTTTTATGGGGGCAGCAACTGAAAGCTGTGAACCAGGTAGTTTAGGCTACAGTACAGCTTTCAAGAGGATGCTGCAGTGTGAGAAAAAGGCTCTCTGCTTGTTTTTTACAGTTGACTTAACTAGCTTTCTCTTCTCAGCCGTTCCCCTGCTCTGCTTCAAACCCCAAAGCTCCATAAGACCATGATTGTTATAAGCAATCAGGCAAAAAAAAACATTATCTCTCATATCAAAAGCAAAAAGTCAGAAAAAAGCAGGAGCATTGCTTTGTGCGTGTGTGTGTGTGTGTGTGTGTGTGTGTGTGTGTGTGTGTGTGTGTGTGTGTGTGTGTGTGTGTGTGTGTATATATATATACACACACATACATATATATAAAATGATTAGTATGTGTTATTGTCTAGTTGGTCTGTGAGTTATCAATTAATTTGACAAAAGCAAATTCTGTCCTTTGTGTTTTTGTGATAATAGCTACCTCTTTGCTTACATTCAGAGCTGCACACTGTGCCTTTAGGCATACTGACATTTTCAGAGTTCATTAGGATGGTCTCTTATTTTTTTGGCAAATTTACATATTGCTGCCAGGGGCAACCGCTATGTCTGTGTGGTGAAGCCAAAAGCTGAAACACTTTAAGCTGCAGTCACTGTTGAAAAATACAAAGGCAGCATATTCTGAGATCTCAGTGGTTAATTTCCACTCTTGTTTGTCATGACAGTGATTTCCAACATGTTAAAGTTCAAAAAGAAATTTGTTTTAGGCAAGTTTTTGTGATTGATGGGTGTCTAAGTCTATTACATCAAGCTGTGAATGTGAAAGACTGAGAAATCACAGTGAGGCTCAGAGAAAGTGACGCACACCATGCATTTTGTAAACAGGATATTTCCTTTTTTTTAATGCTCCCTGGCTCTCCTGCACTGATGCTGATGATATATAAATGTCTTTATGAAATACTGCTGCCTGGAGGCTGTGGTGATGTGCTCCATTTGCTGAAAACAGAGGTCATTAGATGGAAAATTAAATTTCTCAACAAAAAATATCACTGACATATAAACAGGTCCAGCCCATATTATCAAGAGCTGCAGCAGCCCCTGCTAGTGTAATGACATTTAGTCCCAGTCCAACCGAAGCAAAGTCCAACCTATCAACAAGAAACTTCACAGCTTTTGCACTTTCTGTACTTTTAGAAAAAAGGTGTCACTGAGCACTACAGTACTTACAGGCAAGACACAAGACAAAGACAGTAACAGCTTTTTGTGACCTGTAAAATTGTAAACCGGACCATACTTTCTCACAATAATGTAAGAATAATGAGCTCACTGCTCACACTATGTCATTGTGAGGGTTAGGGTTAGGTGAAGAATATATTGTTTTGTTTTGTTGTTTACCTTTAGGAGATAACATCATCTTTTCTACATCTCCAGGTCTGAGCTGCTGTAACTGCTGGAATCACTTTCACTTTTGTGTAAGTTTGTGAATGGTTTGTCTGATAGTGACCAGACAACTTCACACCCTTGCAGAATATGCTGCTTGCTAAACTTTAGTTTAACCCTAAAGTTTGTGGATTTAAAAACCTTCTGATGATGCATCTACAAATATAAATCTAATTACTTTCCACATTCCAATATGTTAATAAACACACTGAGAAAGAGAATTTATAATTTGTTTATCATCCTAGCATTTCAATTTCTTTGTTTTCCTTTGAAATATTTTTGTGAGTACAAAGTGTGGGATATAATCAGATCCCCGACCTGTACATATACTCTAGGCTGTAGATAATCACAAGCTGTATTACACTAATTCTATAACAAACTGTGTTCTTGAAGGTGTGATGTACCTGGAGATGCTGCCTGGTATGTGATTTTTCCATCAGCACGCTCAGGGACTGCAGTGTGACAGATGGCCATCATGGTCATGAACTCCAGGATGACAGCAGCTGTAGGCTACAGGAAACAGAGAGGGCACTTTGAATTTTAATCTTCTTTAATAAAAAAAAGGTGTTATAACAAAATGGAAACAAAATAACCTGAGAGCCCTTGACAGTAGGAAGCAAGAACACAGAACGTTATGTTTGACAGATTCTGGTAAACCTGCATGAGTCACAACTGATGTAAATACAGATAGAAGACACACACAACCTGCTATAATAGTCATGCTTTGTTGTTATTACATGTGTTGAGTGTCTGCTCATGTTCACAAACAACTTTGCATTAAAAATCTGTGCAAACTTGTGTTAAAGGGTATTTGTGGCATTTCTTCAAACCTTTTATGGCACCAAATGGTGTGTTGCATCAGAACATTTAAGACTGTATAGCCCATCTAGTTAAGAATAGGCTCCAAAAAAATGAATTAATTAAAATCTTGTGTTGTAGAGAATTACACCACAAATCCTTTCTCACCACAGATGTAAAGCTAGCTGTTCGCTCTCTGAACGTTGCACATGCCTTGCATCACTTACCCTAATGATAGGCTTAAAACCTCACTTTCCTGTTAAGTATGCAAGTATGCTACTGCAGAGTGTCTGTAACTGTAAAATCTAAATAAAATGCTACTATTTAAGAATAATCTGGACCTGATTCATGGATTCTTCAAAAGGCCTGATTATTTATAAATGGAAAACAGAAAGTTTGGCAAATTTCCCAAATATTAGAAGTCTCTCTTAATAGCCAATAACTCTCCATATTGTTGTTTGAAGCTAAGTGAAACATGTGGTCAGACTAATGACTGCTGGTAACGAGCCAAACAGATCTGATAGAACTCACCAGCTGCTGACAGACATGCATGCATACAGTATGCATGCAATATAAACCTGCTTCAGTTAATGAATAAAGGCCTAACCTATATACTGAGGGCATTTTACATTAATGAGGGGAAACATATGACTAACTAGCCATGGGATAGACTCAGACAGACATCTGTTGAGGCTCCTGTCTGAGGCAGTAGGAGCACCAGCTTCTAGTCAGTGACCACAGCTGAAGCAGAGATATCAACTGCCTGCAGGGCTTTGCCAGGCCTGAATCTTACAGCAAAAATATGGACTGTAATCTAGCTGCTAAGGGTTGTTAACAATACAGTGTAGAACAGATGATTATACTCCCAATTCACCTACTTAATGAGCAACCACAAAGAAATAAAACGTTCAAAAGCATAAAGCTTTGCAGTAGTAACACAGACAATACAGCAGGTTTAAGAAATAATACTATTTAATCTTAGCAACAGAACAGTTAACACGATGCTATGAATGGCTGACTGCAGATTTTTCAAAAGCACCTTCGTTTCTCTTTCCTTTTCAAACAAAAAACGGTGCATACACAGAGAGTATTATTAAATTTGCATGTACCGTCAGCCACGGCAACTCTGATGAGAGCTCTCTAACAGGGAATAAAGGAGACAATGAATGAGTTGGGGGAGGAGGGCAAATCAAAGGGCCTCTTGTAAATGAAAGTACACAGTGTCTATTACAGTCCAGGTGGCCGTGAGAGCCTCCTCTGCCTCCCAGCAGCATGCTAATCTGGTCTGGGTTGACAGGTATCCTCTGAAGGACGTGTCATGTGTACGTGTACGTGTGCGTGTGTGTGCGCGCGTGTGTGTGTGTGTGTGTGTGTGTGTGTNCCTGAGAATAAGAACATTTTTGGAAAGCAAGGACATTCAAACAGATGTTTGAGGGTTGTAGCTTAGTTTTAAGGCATTAGGGTGAAGGTGTTTGTCTTATAGTCAATAATAGAGTTAGTCGTGTAGCTGTAATAGTTAAGTGTAAGATACAGAGCTATGGCGTGCACTATATAAATGAATTTCCTTATAAAGTGCAAACATATGTGTGTGCGCTCCTGCCAGGGTGATGGTAACCTAGACAGAGTGCAGGGCACATTGTGTGCTTTGCTCTGATTACACAATTAGATGTGACAGCTACCTAATACAGTGCTGCCAGCAATCACCCTCACTGACTCCTGGGTAATCTCTGTCACAGCAATAGTGACGGACAATCATCACTTCGGACATTGCCAGTGTGGAAAAAGTTGAAGGGTCAAGAGGAAATGAAGCAGAGAGCCTGGACGAGCTCACAAACAAACACCCACAGAGGCTGCTGTTACTCTGCAGGCAGAGAACATGTCCAGTGAATCAAGAGAACATGAAAAGCACCAGAGGGGATGTTTATTTTTGTCAGCACTGTTAATTCCCTTCTCTCGTAGTCTGCCATCCCCCTCAACATTGTATCAGCACTACTCCTTCAAATAGCCTACAGCAATGTAAAACTGTTGTTAATGATAAAGATAAGTAATGTTTAAGTAAGAGGAATACTGATGGCCATAAGGACTAAGTGTTTGGACTGTGAGAACATAAGGTGTTAAATGAAAGGCATTGGCTTCATTTAACATGTACCGTGGCTCCATACATATGAGACCAATGTGCTGATGGCTTATTCGTGACATTTGAACTGTCTTGTAGATTTCATGGCACTATCATTGAGTTAACTGAAATCATGACGGTGTACACCCATATTAGCATTTCTGTGAGGCTGTAATAAGGTACAGTAATGCTTTGGGCTATGCTAAGCCAGCATGGCAACATCCTCACAAAGACAGTGCTAACATGCTGATGTTAGAAGGTACAATGTCACTATCATAGTTTAGCCTGTTGGCATGCTAACATTTGTTAATTAGCATTTGCACTACCATCAGCACTAAATATAAAATAAAATGTACACCTGAGATTGATGGTAATAGAAATTTTTTTAAAAGTATTTTGTCAAAAACTAAATTATTGACCAAACTGAAACAATGTGATGTTTGAGTCAATCCAATAATTGTCAAGACACACATGTTCACAAATGTTACCCTCATGGTGGAGCTATAGGGAAAGTTAAGGGATGAAAAGAGTCACTGGAGCATACATTTCTGCACAAAATTTTGTGCCAATCAGTTTAGTACTGCTGGTGGTGCTATGAAGAAAAAGTCACTTTAACAAATCCATCCAAAGTTTGTCATGACACATCATCAAGAACCAAAAAATGTCAACCTCCTGGTGTTGCTAGAAGGAAAAAAACTCTATTAGTCAAATAGTTGTTTAGATATTTCCATTTGGATAAAATAACTGGCAGACACTGCTATCCCCAGAGTCATGCCAGTAGTAATGCTACAAAGATAAGGAGGAGAAACTGACTCACACAAATCCTACAATATTAACACATCAACCATCAAAAAAACGCTGGTACAACACAATCTATTAGATTAATCATAAGCAGAATCATTACAAGACAAGCAGAGAGGCCATAGTTTCTAAACAGCAGCTGGTCGTGTGCTTTAATTAGCACAGGGCGCGGGGCTATCAATATGAAACTAAAGCAGATCCCAGACAAACTCAATGTGTGGACAGACTCTGCTGTCATAACAAAGTAAACATCACAGTGAGATTACTACTTACCCTGGGCGGTGATACTGTATGTAATTAGATGTGACATTCTGCCTCCCCCACACTATTCTGCAGCTGAGTGACTCAACCAGTCCATCAATCACAATTTTCACCTATTTCATTACTACAGGTAACCTATCACAAGTCCTGTGATGGGTGCATGTAAAAGTCTGAATTTTGAAACAGATTCTCTGTGGTCAATAACATCGATGAGTCGGGAAAAATGCTTTATCCAAATACTCAAGTGTCATAAAACCTATATTTGGTCTTCCTTTTTGTTGTACTTCCGGCAGTTTTGCAAGACTGATGCAAGTCTCAATGTGCATACGTTCACATCAATTCAATCACTGTACAGCTGTGTAGTTCCCCATAGTGGATAAGCAAATAAGTGGGTCTTCATCCTGACAAAATGAACTAATTAGCTGGTTTGCCTGTCTGTGTTTACAATGTCTTGTAAAGAAACAGTAATCTGCCCCTCAGCATGATATTAATCAAGCTGATATTAGATGCCATCAACTTGAGTCCCTTTTTCCGTCAAAACACATCATCTTCGTCCAGAATAAATCATAACGTACCAGAAACATGATGTGTACCATGAAATATAACTTTTTTCTTTACTATATTCAAAACACAACACATAAGCCAACACAAGTACACCACGCCATTGATAGCAAGAAGACATTACTGCATGCATCTGGCAACTACATACAATTAGATTCAAAATCCTTCTTAATTTTGTTCTAGACAACAGCCATCACCGCAGGCGGGTGGCAGGGAACCCTGACATTACTTACGTGATTACTTTGGAGGTTTTCCAGTAAGCTCGGGTCATTAAATCCAGCCTCGTCTGATGAGTGTGTGCTGTGGCTGGAAAGAAGAGACAGAGAAGTCAAAACAAGGGAACACACTGATGCACACAATTGATAACGCTGTGATGTTGACAGACGAATACAACATGTCATCATGACAAAGTATTCAAGAACAAACTGGATATAATTAATTTGTGTGAGTATATTTTGACAACACTGTTTATAACAATGTTTGGAGTTATAAAAGTTCATCTTTTATAACAAAATCTGGCAGCTCTTCGAATAATTTAAAAAGCACAACAACAGCAAAACTGGAATCTGCATAGAATCTGATGTGATTTCCAAATGCATTTAAAAGAAATACTATATTTAATGTGGTTTGCTGAGTATTGTTTTGTTTTAATTGAATGAATGCTTAAAAAACAGGGCCAAAGGTAACATAATAAAGATCCAAAGACATTTACTTTCATAGTGAATATGTGTCAGTAAATTGCCTGGAAAAAAATATTCTATATAATCAAATTCTATATAATCTATAATTATATATCAAAATTAGATAAAACAAACTTTCACTGAGACTGGGACAACAAAACAGGTCTTAAACTGGCATTAACACAGCCAGGCTGTGTGCCAACAGTATTGACATTTGTTGAGAGTAGTATCATCAGCAATGCAGGCAGAATGCAAATGCGGGCCCCTTGATCTTTTGCAATGTGATGTACAGTGTGGCTATTTTGGAATCTGTCCATGCTGGCAAGAAGCAGCTCATCCTCTGAGAAAGCAAGGTCCTGAAATGGGACTTATTATTTGACAATCCACACTTACTTATTTTATCATTTTCCTCTTTTATATATCATGTTCACTTCTGGCATTTACATAAATAATGAAGAGTGTTTCCCTTTGATTTAGAAATTAAACAATGCAAGAGGTACTGCCTCCTGGGTAATGACAGACAGGATGATGGCAGCTTAAAGGACCATATTACTCATATAGTAATCAAAGCCTAATAAATTACTAATATACAATTTGTTTCTCATACTTGCATCAGAAATGTTTTTAATACTGGCAAGATACAAAATGATTCTATATCTTTCTGTCCATTAGGGAAAAAATTATTTAATTTCTTAACAACAGCAAAAAGTCATGCTGAACTGAAAAGACTATAATTTTGGATTGAAGGTATTTTCATTTATAAAATAAGAGTATTTTTGTCCCATTTAACGCTAGCTTATAACAGTGGCTTTCTATGTAGGGACCAGACGCTCACTAGCTGTCCAGCAAGGATCGATTCATGATTCAGTGATAAATGGAGTCCTATACATCAAGACGACAGCAGCTTTGTCCGTGGCACTGAGGCTTGATAGAAATGTTACTGAGGCTGCCATTAGCAGCTATAGGTCTTTCTAATCTTAAAGGACACACTTTTCAGATTCCTAAGAGCCAAACGTCCAGCAAGGTGGCAATACTTCCATCTACTGCGCAGAAAATAGAAGTTCAGGAGAGACAAAAGAAGAAGAGGAAAAAGAGAGCAATGCAATTAAACAGCAGCCAATATTGTGTTACACCTACATAGATACGGTTGATGAAGGTGATGAAGGTTGATTTAATCAATCACATTCAAAGGCTTTATTAAATATGTCAAGAAGCAATCAGGAAACAAAGTCTAAAAGCTCCATGAAACTCAGCATTTATTGGTGGGAACAGATCTTTCAACTAAATAGCTTTAAATTATCTATATACTGAGGAATATGTGATATTTGGTTCTGAATTAAACAATATTATATCCATGTGGCTTGTATGGCTTTGCACTATTTCTCTATGTATGTATTTAAGCTACCTTTAAGGACTTCATATAGAAATAAAAACATGTATTAATGCTGCAACAAAGACTGATTATGATTTGACAGGAGCTCTGTGGAGTCATTACCACGCTTTCTATTCTGCTGTTGTCGAGAGAAGGAAGCCCTCAGCCTCTCTCTACTGCAGCAGTAGCATCGCTTGCCATGTTGATTGTCTTGATGAAATTTTTGAGGCGCAAGCCTGGGTGTGGAGGACAGTCAGTTATTGATTATCTGCCAGCACACAGAGGTCCTGTCACTATGGGAACAAGGGTGCTGGCTGTTCGCAGTCAATAGCCAGGGACCAGTTCCAGATTAAACCTAATACATGACACACCATGTTGTCCTGTTGCTGACAGTTAGGGGGAGTAAAAAATGAACATATTACTGAGTTGTGTGAAGATGGCAGTACACTCTTACAGTGTTTGACCCTGGACTGAGATAAAATCTGATTTAGAAAGATGCAGAAAGGCTTCCCTCTGTTGCTTGATGGTAAAATAATTATTTTACCATCAAGCAACAGAACACATTCATTAAATCTTAACTACCGTAGCTTTTATACCTGTGACCAAATATTATGTGTACAGCACCTCTCAGTGCATAAATAAAGCATCCAAGTTGTTTCAGACAAGAGGAAAAAGCAGAAACAGACATGTTCTCATAGAAGTTGGCAACTTCCTTAAAAGCAACATGATTCAACATTTTGGCATAATAGGTATTAACAAACAGGTCCCAATCCCTCCATGCAAAATGGATGAGACACACCCATGCTGTTATTGCAGATCTCAACACTATAGCAGATGGATTTCAGAAGTAGGACTGTGCGTGTGTATGTGTGTGCACGTGTGTAATAGAGAGAGAGAGAGAGAGAGAGAGAGAGAGAGAGAGAGAGAGAGAGAACAAGTGGGTGTGTAGCTGGGAGCTTTTATCGCCAAAGTAAGTTTGATGCTAACAGGGGAAAAGGAGAATGTGCTGCACTGCTTCAGCCTCAACACCCCACACAGTAAATGCTGAAGGGTTTGGTCTATCAAGCCTGCTGATGCACAAGTGTCTGTTATCACAACGACACAAAACTTAATCACTCATAATTCAATAATAATTCAATAATGACTCATTTGTTTAAGGCAGTTCTTTCACATTAACACTTAACACTGTATCAAGAGTCACAGTAACATACAACACATCCTGACTGAGTGCACTGAATGAACAGAGA